>LOJH01014504.1:0-24089 GCA_001685095.1 Ellobius talpinus
TGTTTATTCAAAATATGATTGACAGAATACAGACAATTCTCCTGCACCATTTCCTAACCTGTAAGCAGAGATGTGATTCAAATCCAAGTTGTGAACTGCAGAGCTCAATCTCCTGTAACACCCTGCAGGAGAGTCAGCTAAGGCTCTTCTATTACTGCATTGATAAAAATCTTCTTACTGCCTTGGAGGAGAGTCCGCAAAAACACGACAAGCCTCTATTTACCAGTTTCCCCAGTTTTTCACTCTTATTTTTCCAGCCACAAACACAATCCTAGACCGCCAACCTGCTGCTTCCTAGTGGGGACATGGGCACCTCCCTTGTGGCCAGGGGCTTGAATGGAAGCTCTGAACCAGAGCAGAAGGCTTATTGCCTAGTGTGAGAATCTTTTCTCTGCCACCATAGTTTGGGGTCTCCTTTTCTACTGGTGGCTTTGCCAGTAGGAGCAGAACACCAGAAATGGGGTCACCATTCCTTCCCAATTAACTCTACAATTTCTGCAGTCTGAAGAAAGGTGGCCCGAACTTTCTCACAGGTACCTCAACTGAAAATGCCCCAGATATTTTAATCTACTGAACAGTGCTTTAAGTGACAGATTAATATGTGACAGAACAAACAAGCAGAAAAAAACCCTTCAGAAAGTACTGGGAAGAATCATTTACATACACACACAGTCAAGGTATTAAAGGAAGAGTGGAGGAGAAAGAGGACACAGTTACCACAGTAAGAAGTGACCAGGCCAGGAACAGGGACGCTGCCCTATAGGTTAGCTAAAGACCAAAAGGTCTTTAAAAGCGTAAGCTGTTTGGGTGAGTAACCAGGTTAGGGTCTTGTTTGTAGACCAGCATTGGTACTAAAGATGTTAACTTGGCCTTAGCCGATTCTAGAAGATGGTGTGACCAAATTGCCTCTTAACTCTTGTGATGGGAGAATCGTTTTTATGGTGGGTCCCCCCGAAGAAATTGCATCTCTTTTTTAAAGTCAGAAACAGGTTTTGTGGGCTGCCGAGAGGAGGCAGAGCAAGAGATTTAAGGAGGGGGACCATGTCTCCAGGGAGTCAGCACCCTTCCTTGGAGGTCACTGGTCCCATGTAACCTCCCAGCACAACCTCTACCTGCTATAATCGCCCACTCTTTGCTCTTCTGATTTCCTGGTCACAGGAGGTGCTGTTTTGGTTCCTACACCTTCAGGAACTCAGTTTGTTCAAATGGGTAAGGAAATTGGAAATACATCTAATCACTAAGGACTAAGTAGCTTTTCTGCTGTAATAATAAACACACTTTGGCAACAAGTTAAAGCCAAACTGAAAGCATTAAAAACAAAACAAGGGCTGGGGAGATGCCTCAGTGGATGATGAAATGCTTGTCCCACAAGCACCCATGTAAAAAGTGAGGTGCCATGATATGCACTTGTAATCTCAGCAGTGGGAGACAGATGGGAGGGTCTCTGGGTCTTGCAGGACACCCAGTGTAGCTAAATCAATTGTCTCAAGGTCAAGCAAATGTTGCCATCTCAAAAAATAAGGTGGGATAGGATTAGGGAATACGCCAACCTCTGATACCCATATGACACACACATACACCCAACAGCGACGAGACAGGCAGTGAGACATGGGTGAGACTGCCCCACACACTTTTGGTAATGCCTCACAGGGCGGATCTCAGAGGTCTGTAACTACACAGTGCTTTTCATTCTTACCTCCATGTTCACCTCTTTTGCACCATACCCCAATAATAAAGGATATATTCTGAAATCAGCAAGCCAGCCACACTTGCCTTCGAAGAATCTAACATTTGCTAGATTTTTTTTTGCAAGTGGCAGCCTCCTCCCTCTCCCATTTTGAAATTATTCTGTTCCTGCTTTCCTGACCTTATTCATTCTTGTTTGTTCATATGGCTACAAATGATTTTAGTTGGCAGATGTTTTTCCTAGATACAAAACTGGTTAAATTTAGTTGAAGATTTTTAAAAGGTTGTAAACTCTCTTTAATCTCCATTGTTTATAGCTCTGGATATCAGCCCTACAGCTTCGGTAGCCAGAAAAAAATTACTTAAATAATTAGGAAAACAATGTATAAATACTGCTCAAACTCTTCTATCCACAAAGAATTCCATTTAGAAATGGACTAGTGTCCTCTTTGTTGTTGTCTGGGAGCTTGGTAAATAGCTGTTTGCACTCATACATTCTCCAGATTTCTACAGTTTACACTCGTTTACGGTACATCGAGGAGTTCAGAATGACCGTGTATAAATTCTTGAAAATATTTAAAGCAAATGTTCCCCATTCCTCGGTTTTCCAAGGAAATGACATATTTTTAAACAGAGTAATCAATGAGAAAATGAAGACCAGAGTAACCCTTCCACTGCCATTCTCCTTGTTCTTCTGGAGCAGAAGAGCCGCAAAGCTCCACCCACCCCCTGTGGCTCTCCAATCTCTTACACAGTTCTAGAAATGCTCCTCCCTGCTCAGCGGCAGAAGCTATCCTTTGCATCTGGAGAAAACTGGAGGAGGGTCATATATATTGGGCTTTTTGGAGCTTCGTCTGGTCATTGTGTGACATCACACCCCTGAAATCACTGTTCCACAGCATAGGGTTAGCTTCACTGGGGAAGGGTGAGGGGAAAAGGTCGCCAGTTTTATTTCTCATACTGAGAAGTCCAAGAGAGCAGGCTCTCTGGGAGGAAGTGGAAAAGAATGTCAAATACATGGGTACCCACTTTTAAAGAAAAACAACAGGGCAAGGAGAGGAAATGGGTACAAATGGGGCATCCTCCGTTCTTAGACCAGACCTGAGCTGTTTATGCTGCAGTATTTAATGATTAGAAGTATTCACTGGGTGATGGTCCCTGAGTTTAAAGTCATCCTGTCTCTCAGTAAGCTGACTATATGGTTCTAGGAGAGACTATACAGAGAGCCACCAGGTTGATTCGTATACACCCAGAACTGGTGAGCACCTGGGAGTTCTGGCTGTGACCACTTCTGCTTTCTGAAATATTAGTGACAAGATGGGGCACAGAAATGTCTTCTTATCCAGTGAACTCTGGCTGCCTGTACCCTCAGTATCAGGGATTCCAAGGGGAAGGACCTGAATGTGCAGCTTTTCGATACTGTGTAGCGAGGTCTGCCGGAATGGGGGGATGACCCGTGGGCAGGTGTCTAGTGCTTTGGGATGAAGCCTGTTACTGGAGCAGTGCTGGAACTGAATTGAGACAAGAAAACCATTTGATGCACAACCTTGCAAAAGAGACCCACTCCATCGATCCTGGAAGTGCAGTGTTCCCAAGATCTTCTAGCCCAAGTGGCAGAAGGGTTATCTTGCATCGTTAGTAAGCAATATCGGAAACTGGGAGATTTTCTTGTTGCTCCAAGAAAGCTGAGTTAATTATCCAATTAAAACCAAGAGTTTATTTTTGGCAATCTTTTGCCATGAACCTAATGTCACAAAGTCACAGTGGCCTGATGCCTTTAAATGATTGCCTTAGTGACACAGTGTGAAAAACTAAAGCTACCATACCTAGTGAGGGCCCTTGGTGACAGAAGAAAAACCAAAGAAGGTAAAAGTTAGAGACTCCCCCAGTGCCTGAATTTCCAAAGTTTATACAGTATGGGAGATGCCATCTATAGAAAAATCCCACTGACACCAAGGGAGCAGGCTGACTGGAGTCCCAGACGTGGGCAGGGAGTGTACAGTACAAGCTGGCATTGTAGGGGCAGATCTGGGGGTGGTAGCCATTCTTCCCAGTTCCCCAGCACAAAGTAAGAGAAAGAGAGAGGTGGCCAAGGGATGGAAAACAGGAGACATTTGACCCACTATTTATTAACAAGCAAAACCATTGCTCAGAAAGGCCTTGGAACGAGGTGTCATGACCAGGTGTAATGACTGAGTCCCTTGTCACACGGAAAGTGGCTGCCTGTGCATCATGATTCAGTCACTCACACCTCCTTTCACGCAGACAAGCCTCAGGGAGAGGCAGAGGTGTCTAAGAAGCCCAAACACATGCCAGTGCCAAACACTTAGCTCATGTGTACGTGCACAGCCACGCCAGTACCCTCCCCTCTCCAGACTCCCGTGTTCAGAGATCCTGCCAGAGGGATGGAGGCTGTTCACTTCCCCGCACCATGTCCTGCATGGCATGTTGTCTCCTTCAGCTGACATGTTCGTGCATTTCATACACGGATGGATGCTAAGGAGGCACATTTATGTGTATGTGAATTATTTTAGGTGACTCAAAAGGCATAAAGGCAATTCCTTCAGACAAAGAGATAAAGCAGCTTGAAGAGGTAAACAGGTGGGGATGGACCGTGTTTAATGGGGCCAATCAGATAGCAGTTTACATACAGAGCAAGTGGTACTCTTTGAATAGTGCTGATCTGAGAAAAAAGGAAGAGCAAACTCAGAACTGAGAATGCATGGCCAGCAGTAGGGTGGGAACAAGATGTTTAAAAGTTTTAGAAGTATATTTTTTTCTTTTTCCTTCTCTCTCTCTCTCCTTCTTCTCTTCCTTCCTCCTTCCTTTCCTCCCTCCCTCCCTTCTTTTTGTCCTTTTTCTTTTTCTTTTCCAACACAGGGTTTCTCTGTGTATCCCTGGCTGTCTTGGAACTAGCTCTGTAGACCAGGCTGGCCTCTGATTCACAGAGGTAAACCTGCCTCTGCTGGGATTAAAGGCATGAGCCACCACCACCCGACTAGAAATGTATTTTTATGTGTAAAGATATTTTGCCTGCATGTGTGTGTGTGTGCGCGCACCACACATGTGCAAGTGCTCATGGATCCCAGAAAACAGCATTAGATTCCCGTGGAATTAGAGTTGCAGGTGGTTGTGAGCTGCCATGTAGGTGCTGGGAACTGGACCCTGGTCCTCTGGAAGAGCAGCCAGTGCTCTTGACCATGGAGTCATGGCTCCAGCCCCAACACAGATTAACTGAAGGCTCATTTAGAAAATGCTATTTAAGATGTTTGGAACAAAAGCAAACTACACAACAAACCTTGGGATTAATAGCTAGTGCTTTCAAATAGTCACTGAGTGTGCACCTAATTACTCAGGAGTTACCTAAGTGTGCAGCCCCGCACGAGAAGGCAAGCCCAAGAACTGAACAACATGCCCTGCAGCCCCAGGTCAGGGCTGTGACAAATCCAGTCTTGGCTGTCCCCACTGTTGTTCCATTGCTGTCCCTTCAAACCTCCAATGACAACCAGTGTTTTGATTTGGGTAAAGCTGAAAGCAAAGAGGTGTTTGCTGGCATTTAAAGAATCAAAGGTGAAAACACACTTAGAAGGTCATTTGATAAGAGTCGCCCCTAACGTCCAAAGACACAATTCAAAAGTCCCTGTCTCTCCTTCATGCCACTCACTTCCCCAGCCAAGGACTGTCTTGACCATGAATGGCCTTCCCATCTAGCATGTATCTGTAAGGCTAGCCTCCTCCCAGCTGCCGTGATCTCCGAGAATTTCTGAAATGTTACAGTCTTACACTTGAGACAACCCACAGTAACAAACTAGAAGCGAAGCTGCTAAACTGCATTCAGTGAGAGAAGGGCAGCCCAGTATTTTTATCCTTCCTTCCCTGCTTTACAAATTCAGTAAAGGACTGGAACAGGATCATTTTCTGAAGGAATCTATATGCACATGCTTTCAAAATCGTGCAAAGTGGGTGTTGTGTGACAAGAATGATCAGGTTTAAGTTTCCCTGCAAAGTTCTACATGCCATCAGCAAGCCCTTTTGATATTTTAAACCTATATTTAGAGTAATTTCAAGATATTTGGAGCACATGTGGTTAAATGTAAAACTTTGTCATTACGATTTGTTAGATGCTTATAGTTTAAATATTTATAAGCCATTTTTAAGTGCTTGATCCAAAGCCATCATCTCCCATAGAATACTGTAATTGCCTGGTATCCAAGCACCATTATGGAAGGTTTGGGAAAAGTCATTGCATGCGGGCACATTCTTCCTGCTTTTCTGGTTTTAATTCAAATACCATTTTTAGTGGATTCAGCTTTCTTTTTAAGTGTTAAAACTCCTTAACAGGATTGGTTGTCTGCTGTTAACAAAGATATTCTCCCAGTACTCAAAAGGTAAACTCTTCTAACTTGAACCAAGTTGAGTTCACTTCTCCTGAGCATGGTTGGTGAATGTTCCCTTAGAGGGTCACGTCTCAGTCTGTGTCCAGCTGAGTTTGAAGCGGCTCTTCCTCTAAAAAAAAAAATTTCAGGAGCAACTTATTGGTGGGTAGAATGGATTCTTGACTTTTGCCTCCAGTCCTGTTGGAAGGTGAGTGGTAGCAGTCTTTGTCCAAGGGAGCCTGTTTGTGCAGTTAGGGAGAAAGAGGAAGGGGGAGAAAGCCTTTCAAACTCACAATTCACTTAAGCTTCAGAGGTCATAAATCGCAGAAGATCACATGCCTCTGGGGCTCACACTCTTTTATGGCTAGCAAAATACTACCTTCTGGTAAGGATGGAGGGGAAAGAAGGCTTAAGGAGGCTCATAAACCTGCCGGGACATCTATTAGCTCTTACCAAACAGGGTTTTCATGAGCTAAGTGTAAATGAGTCAGAAACATATAGATAGAATTTCTCCTAAAATACACATGGGTTTAAAAATTAAAGCCAAAGTGCTTGGCAAAATAAGACTTAGTTTTATCCAAACCCCAAAAGTTTGAAAAAAAAATAGTTCTAAAGTTTGCCAAACCAAAAATATACCCAGGTCCCTCTATTTCTCCCATTTGATATGATGACATCATAAACATGGGACTTAATGGCTATTTTCATATCCTCCAAGGTTTGAGCAATGCGAATCTCAAATACTGATTGAAAATCTATGAAAGATTTGAGCGGAGAAGCATTACAGCCTCTCACATGAAGACCGGGGCCACTGGTCCTGGTTCTGAAAGCATTTCCTACCCACCGGTGGACTCCCTGTGGTTTGTCTCATCTCTGTATGTTTGTGTATACATGTATGCTGTCTCTTGTACAGAAATAATAACTTCTTTTTGTTTTGTTTTTCAAGATAGGATCTCATGGAGTCCAGGCTGGCCTCGAACTCTCCATGTAGCTGAGAGTGACTTTAAACTTCCGACGCCTGGGGCTCTACCCCCCAAGTGCTGGAATTATAGAAGTATAACAGCATGCCCAGTGTGTACAGTGTTAGGCAGCAAACTCAAGCCCTCATGCATGATAGACAAGCATTTACCAACTGAGCAACATCCCTAGCCCCCAGAAGTAAAGACTTTAAAAATCCTTTATTTGGTATTTATAAGTCCTTAAATTGTACTTAATTTATATAATACAAACCATAAAGCATATTACTGCTATATCCAAAAAGAGGGAGAGAGGCAGTTCTTTTTCCTTATTCATTGTTCAGAGATAATCTTCATTTCCCCAGAAGACAAAACACTCTTTTCCCACTAGCAATGTCGAATGCTTTCTTATTATGGTTATTCTATCAATAAAGCATGGTGGGGGGAATAAAGAGAAAATTAAAGAAAAATGGGGAAGATAGGGGTTCTTATTTGGGGAGAGTTAGGAGGCAAGAAATAGCCAAGGTCACTTTTAGAGGCACCATGAAGAATGTACAAGCCAATACGATAAGCAAATGGGGATGCGGGTTCATGGAAAAATAGTCTGGGGACAAGTTACTGCTGTTGCTCTGACTTCCTGCTTGGGGACAGACAGAGTGGGCAAAAACGAGCAACTCAAATGAGAAGGGTCTCTTGAGGGCACTGTTTGAAGCATATGAATTCAGTTGGCTTCTCAACCAAGGAAAGGACAGAGGCCAGTGGGCCTGGCTGGAAGCATGAGGGACACAGCCAGATGTCAAGGCACAGGTACCTGGAGGCTGGACCACAGAGGGTGGAGGAGAATGAGGTGGGGGAGTTGGTTCTGGATGTGGTAGTTGTAATCACTGTGATCTGGAGCAGAGGAGTGATGATGAGATCTGTGCTTAAGGGAAATTACTTTAGCAACCTTTCGGAGACAGAAAGGAAGCAACAGGAGGCTGGCCTCGCAGATCTTGGAATCCTGATGACAGACTAATTACCAGCCATAGGTGTTATCGCTAGAGGTTGACAGGCACTGGCTGCCATGTCTGTGCCTTGTATGTAAAACCATCATAGCAGGGCAGTGGAGAACCATCTTTGTCCCAAGAAGGCCCAGAGTGACTTCAAGGCTGAGGGTAGATGGCAATCTCACAGCCAACAGAAATTCTGTGGTCAATAAAGGGTATACTGATGGGCTTTATGTTGTCATGGAAACAGGAGTTTTACATCCCACCCGGCCCCAGCAACAATGAGCTGACTCATTGGGTAAGACAAGGTGTGGGTATATTGTCTAGCTGTCTTAATTTGTTTGGGGGAGTTAAATCAAGGGCTCTGCAGAAGTCAGGGGTGCTTTAGACATCGGCTTACCCTGAGTGGGCTAGGACGCCTGCAGGAACCCCAGTGATGCCCAGCCTCCCATCCTTGGTCTGAATGGCAGTAGAAAGGCTCCAGTAAAGGGCGGGTGGAGCTGTTAACTCTCAGACACCTACAGACATTTTCTGGGAAACTGAGTCAAAGGAGTTTGGCATCTGTTTTATGTATTTTCACCGCATGGGCTGTAGGGCTGAGGCCTCTCCATGTGGTAAAATCAGACTCCTGGTAGAGAAGGGAGGTGAGAGCATGGATTTGTGGCTCAAAACTTGGGGTTCAAACCTCGGAGGATCTGTTTACTGGAAGAAGAAGTGAATTCAGCTCTGTGAGCGCCCTCAGTGTGTCAGGACAAGATTCCAGTGAGGGGCAGGTAAAGGAACATGGAAAGCATTGGTGCCCAACTAGCAAAATCAGTAATAGTAAGTACATGTAATTACATGTAATTCTCTGTAAATAGTAAATAGTGCTGGGAGTTGGCTTCAGAGACTCCATGCAGAGCCATTGGATATGTCATGGGTATAAAAGCGAAGCAGTGACCCCAAACTCAGAGAACCAGTGAGCTTCCGCTCAGAGCACACGCTTCTTATAAAACGTGTCCCCAAGGCTCTGCTGTCCATAACGTCTGTCATTATGTGTGTTCTGGAAAACAGGTATTTCTATGTTGTTCAGCTCAGATGTTAGAGAAGGCAAAGCAGAAGTTCCCATCAGAGTTCTCGTGCCACCTGGAGAACAGGCTGAGACAGGAAGTGACTGTCCAAGGTCATTGAGAACCAGAGTCCTCATCTGCCTCTCTTTCCATCCAGGACACAGGATCTGATCAAAGCTGCTTAAGTTACAGACCCTGGGCGGAGGACCAGGGTCGCATTTTGCCACCCCCACCCCCTGCATGGCAGTCTCACACTGAGCAGCTTAACGCAGGGAAAAATTAGGCATAAATGTACATCTGGGCTGAAGGATGGCAAGACTAAGGAAAAGCAGCATTAAGCACATGCCCCGACCTCGCAGGGGAGAGGGGGAATCAGATTTCTTGCTCTTACTTTTTATAGTGTTGTTCTCACTAATCTGAAGCCTTGTCCCTCTCTGCTACTGGTCATAAAGAATGAGGTTGAGGGAAATTACTTTTCTAAACCTTATCTAAGGTCTTAAAATCTGCCCCGAGTCCGGCAGCCATGCATAGCTACTTTTTTCCTTCAGGGTCCCTTATTTGTCACCTAGAATGCCTGTGTTCAGACAGCAGCTCAAACTTGACAACCAGCATCTACTTTTTTCCCCCAAGGCAGAAATTTGGCAAGGGCTTTTCAAGATCCTGTGGTAGAGGAGTTAAATCAGAGGAGTTTCTCAGTCCTTCTAGGATCTAGCACATGCAGCAGGGACAGAGGGACACCTGCTCAGATTGTCACAGAGGGTGTGGAAAACAGCGCTGCAGACTGGCCAAAGAAGGTATATTGGCCAGTTATGAGGTTTGGATGGGACCTGAATGAAAATACACTTTTTTTTCTTATCAGAGGTCTTGTTTGCCAAAGTGGAAGAGCTAAATGGTACATATTTCTGGGAGGTGCCTTCCATCTCAGACATGACCTGCCTCCTCAGTGGTCAAGGTAAAAAAACAGAGAGATAAGCGTGGACCGAGGGCACTATTCCATGTATTTGGGGGAAAGATAGTGGACTTGGGGCTTCTGGAAGCTGGTGACCCCAAGCAGGTCATTTCCTTACCTTTCTGGCAAATTGTTTTGTCTGTGAAATGAAGAAAATCACAAATGTGTTAGCAGCACTGTTTCTATGTGAAGTGGGTGCCTACACGAAAAATCACCCATGTGTTAGCAGCACTGTTTCTGTGTGAAGTGGGTGCCTACACGAAATAAGGACACTTGTTTTCAGCTTGGTGTTGCGTTGCATGTAATTTGGGAGGTGGAAGCAGGAGACTATAGAGCAAGTCTGAGTCCAGCGTGGGCTACATGAGACTTTCTGAAAAACAAAAATTATAGATAGATAGGCAGACAGATGGTAGATAGATAGATAGATAGATAGATAGATAGATAGATAGATAGATGCAGTATACTTAGTTTAAAAAGTAAATATACATGAGTAATAGTTTATCAGAGCCACAGGGTGAGTGATGACGTTGAAATCCAGAAGCCAGTGTGGGGCTAAGCTGGTTTACTCCAACACCTATATGCCCTCTAGGGCATTCATTCAATGAGATATAAGAAAAGAGATAACATAGTTTCAAAGATTAAAAATGTGCAACCTGGTAAAAGCCATTTCAAAATTCATGGGACAATGGTTGGCATGGGAGGTGGGGAAACCTTTTGGCAATTCCTGGCCAAGCTGTATGGCCCTGGCTGCGATGGGGTGGGTAAGGGACCCCAATCTGGCATCAAACTCAAAGTTTATCAGCTGCTGCAAGTGGCTCTGTTCATTGACCACAGGGTTCTTCCCTTGTGAGTGTCCCAGAATAGCCACTGCTACCTGAGAGCAGTCTGTCCTCAGGGACTCGTTATTGTCCCAGATAAACAGCGAAGCCTCTGCCAGCACGTAATGGCTGTATTTAACTCTGATAAGTGATGGGCAGCCGTGCTCAAGTGAGTGGATTTCTACTAGGGCCAGGATACTTGGGCGAAGGCAAGCTGGCTTGGCAGCGGGCATTTCTTGCCTATCATAGGGTCGATGCCATGGGGTTTTAGACACCAGAGAACAAATATGACAGACAAGAGGGGCCTTGCCTTTTATAAATAAGCAAGACAGGACAGGCCTACTAGATTTTGATTATGCAAATTACAAAGGCATTTAAGAAATGAAACGAAAATAAAAATTTGGATACTAGTCTAGATTAAAAGAGGCATGCTTCCAGGCAAAGATGACATCTCACATCACATAAAGGCTACCCTGGAACTGTTGGGTTTGAAATGAGACCATTATTTTTCCCCTCAGGGCCACTGCAAGCGGTTGTCTAGAATTTTCCAAAACGCAACAGCCTCCTGCATCTTAGGCTGTAAATCAGAGAGGTACAAGTGGGAATGGTCATGTTCTGAGAGTATTAGAATTAGAAGAATTTACCATCGTAAGGCTCATTTTTGCTCTTAGCCCTTTGAAAAATTTTCTGTGGCAAAGGAAGATGGGTAATTAAATTATGTTTTTAGTAAGGCTTCCCCTGTGAACTTGCCAGGTGGACAAAGTATCTCTCAGCCCTTTTAGTGTGCGATTGTCATTCCGTGAGAGGCTGCTATACTCTTCTGGGTAGAAGGGGAAGGCATGTCTGGAATTTGAGGTCAGCTGGCCATTCATATCTCATAGAAACCAAGCATGGTAGTTCTAGGATTTGTATATGGGAAATAGACAGTACAAGACGTGTGTGTGTGTGTGTGTGTGTGTGTGTGTGTGTGCGTTATTCCAGGAAACATGGATGATATCCTGCCTTTAGACGAACCCATTCAGAGAAAACACAAACTGTAAGGTTCCAGTATGGACACTTTCCCAGAATCCTTTGCATTCAGAGGCACTCCAGAAATCTCTGCCACAAGAGTGTGTTTGCACATGCTCATACGTGTATGTGGGTACTCATGACCACTCAGAGCAAAAGAAACAAACTCTGGGCTTGAAGACCCAGAAAGGGCACCTTGCTTATGTAGTGACAACAGATCATTATCCAGTTTCTTAAGTTGCAAGACTATATGTTTGGTACTGAGCTTTGTCGAAGGTGCCCTAATTGGCCCGAGGGAGATAAGAGATGTAGTAGGAAGTTCCTGTCCAGCTCCCCTCAGCAAGCCATGGGGAAGGGCCAGTGAGAAGCATGTCCAGGAACACACAGACAGCTAGGATAGGGGTGCGGGCCTGCCTCTCCTGTTTCTTGTACTTTCCACTCTGTGCAGATTTAGACACTGCAGACAGTTTTTCCATGGGAGTCCTCTGTGTGGCCAAGGTCCTTAGCTTTCTGACATGGCCACTTTCTAAATCTCCAAGACTGTTTCTCCCCTGCTCTTGAGGTCTCCATAAGTTACCCCCCCATGAGAACCAGGAAAGTGAAGCCCAAACACGCTTGTGTGTCACTAGCCCGTTGCCTGTATCACCCACAAGGAGGCTGCCTTGAACCAATGGAAGAGGCTGACTTTAGTACCAACCCCCCCACCTCAAAAGTTGGCCGCAGAAAGAGACTGCCACCCTCTGGCCTTTGGGGATGTCCCAGGTGCACATGTGTGCCGAGAGAGAGGAAGGGCACACATGGTCTCCTGCGCGCTCTCTTAAAATAAGCTCCGTGGAAGTAGGCTTGCAAAGCAGCAGGCCTGGGTCTGCAAAAAATAGAACACCATGCAGCTGCACCCTTTGGAACTTGGGGGGAAAACACATATTATTTACCAGACAATAATAGATACCAGAGAATAATAATGATTATTATAGTGTTTGGGATGGCAAACGCTGTACTTAAGGTTCCAGAATGGCTCTCATTATAAGCCCGATTTCCCAGTCTCTTATGAAAGCCTAGACATTTCCTCCACATAGGCTGGTGCTGGGCATATTTGGTCCTAGTCCAATGGTGATTTGAATACAAAGACAATTATTTGAGAGATATTCCTCTCCCCCCCACTTTGGGCTGTGATTGCATTAAAGAAAAACACCATATACATCATATAACAAACAGTTGCAATGATTAAAAATGGTGGTGTCTCCCAGTCACTAGAAGGAAATGCTAAAACCCCTCAGTTTTTCTTTTCCCTTTAAAAGAATTTGGACACTCCCCCGCCCCCATCCTTGCCTCCCAACTCCAAGATGTGGCCACTCTTGGTCCCAGGCCCAAAGGTGGGGATATTTCCCCTCCTCCTCAGCAGCCTGGGGGCTGTGCTTGACAGAGCAAAAGATGTGTCCCCAGAGGAAGTGGCCCTGTGTCTTCTAATCCCCTTTCCATTGCTCAGCTCTTCTGCATTCTCCTATGGCTTCTGATTTGCCCCTCTATCTTGATGGTTTTGTTTTGGGGTCTCATCCTCCAAACAGGAAGGAGGGCTGGAGGAGGCGAACTCTGTATTCATAGATAAACACCCCCATATCCAAACCTGCCTGTGCCGAATGAAAATATTTCCATGGCCTTGTAATTCCACCCCCATTGCATATTTGTGGCCTTTTGCATTTTCACTTTGGTTATTTAATATACATATTAAATGCATACGGCTCTGGTGATTTAATATGATTTGGGGAACTCAGGCATTTCCTGCAGTGCACACTGAGAATTTCAAACCTTGTTTTTGGCTGATGATTATTATCATTGCCATTAACACCAGGATTTGGACAGCAGGGTTCAAAGCGGGGCTGCTGCTGAGTCTTCCCAGCAGGCAGCTGACCTCCGGCTCTCAAGCTAAAACCCTGGTTCCACAGTCTCCATTTCTCCTTCTATAAAGTGGAATTGTCATGTTTTATCTCTGGGGGCTCCCTTTGACTCCTAAATTGTATCACCTGTGTGAAATTATTTGCTCATTATTCTGAGAGTAATCTCAGTGGTTGTAAAGATGTTTGTGTGTCTTGCATTAGTTACCACTTCGCATTTTCCAAATTTTAGCCTTTTGTGTTTCTGACAACCACATTTATTGGCAGAGGGACTCTCTTTGGGGACATAGTGGAAGACAGCTGCTTAACTCATCCATTTAACAAGACATGTGGAACACTGATGACCAGCCAGCCAACTAATGTAGAGGAAAGAGGTGGACAGGCCAGGGCCCTCGGGGGTGTCACAGTTTGCAGGGCAGGCTTCTCAATGGCTGCTTTTTGGGAACGCCAAAAGGCCCTGCTTCAGATGAAGGGCCTGGCAGCAAGCAACAGAAGGTCATAAGGATGCAGAGGAGTGTGTGGTGAACGTGGGGATGGCATTCCCCAGAACTAGTTTGAAAGTTCGTTTTGGGCTCTCTGGCCATGTTCGCCAGGCGTGTGTGACTTGTTGTCTGCTCATCTTGTGCTCCTGTGTTGCTTGGATGTGAGGATCCCTGGTGGCTTACCTTTGACAGGTCAGACCCACAGATGGGTAAGCTATTTCTTCCAGCTTAGTTACCTCCATAGGAAATTCTGAAGCGAGGGGTATGTGAATACGTGTGTGTGTTTTCTATCAGTATACCTTTATTTACTAATATTGACTCCTTGAGACCTCAGTCCTCAAACACCAGAGTTAATATTAAAGGGTAGCAATGAGGTTTGCAGATCTGGGGCCTCTCTATGACTTTGCCCATTTTTGGAGTGACCATACGGGACTCCACAGACCTCCTGCTGGTTAATCATGTCATGTGGAGGCTGGTTGCAAAGGATTCTGTGGTCTTCTGGGAGGGCGTGGTCCATCATGCTCAGTATGGTTTTCCAAAGAGGGCTCGAGTTTCAGTTGCTCACACAAAGCTGGCAGGGCTGATCCCGAGCAGACTGAATGAAGCTCTCAGAAATCATGTGGCTGGGACTCCGCTTTGGGGGAACTGGGGCTGGGAGCTGCATCTCTCCTGGCAGGATCTCTGCAGCAAGTCAGGGTGGGAGGAGACGGGTGGGTGGGGAGAGATTTGGGCCAGTGTGTTCTCATGGCTCCTTCTCATCTTTTCCCAGGAACACTCGCTCCCAGGGTACCTTGCATGGAGAGAGGGCGTGGAGCAAATCATGTCATGCCATCCAATGACACCAGCTGGTCAGCTCACCACCCCCCTCTGGCTAAAGTTCAAGCAAATAACACAGCTTCCTGTCATTAAACATCTTGGAGGAAGCAGCCCTCCCTGGTGGCCTCTAGGCCAGAGAAGCCAGCAGTCTTGGACCCACCGAGCTCGGGGCCCAGCATTCCTGCTCCCTCCATCTCTGCTTCTCCCCAGAGGAACTTAGGGATTTCGCTGGTTGAAAATAAACAAACAAACAAAAACACCACCAACACGCCACAAGGACCAATGTAGGTATTCTCTTCACCCCATCTTCAAGGCTGTACGGCTGAGGCCGGAAGATGTTAGGGACTGGAAAACAAGAGTCTTTTTAAAATCTTTTTAAGAACTGCTGTGGTTTGCTGCTACGATGAGAATTGTGATTTGCTTTTATGGTTTAGGAACAGAACTGTTCACGCTTTTGGTGAGGAGAAGGGATGGTGCTGGAGTCCCAAAGCTTCAGATTCATCTGCCCCAGCCCACGATGCACTTTTAAATGAAGAGGTAGAATATTTTATTGGCTAATATACTTTTCATGTTATTTTTTACAAAGGCCACCTTTATCCTTTTTGATGCCATATTTTCAGTGTTACACTTTTATGGCTTTTAATTTTCGATCCGCCAGATGTAAGAAGCAGCATGGATAGTTTATACTGTGGTTTTACAGAGACCGAATGCCAAGAGAACTCGGTAAATGTTTCTTCTTCTCAGCTTTCTCTTGAAATGCCCCTAAATAGCGCCCCATTTGGGAACAGAGAGTGAGTGTCGAACTGAAGACCAAAATGCCCTCAAGGTGTAATATAATCTGAGGGGGGGGATATTTGCTGGGCGTCAGGAGAGACGCAGATGAAATTTCAATCCTGATGGTTTTCGGAGATCCAGGAAGTCAGTGAGACAATCTCTCTATGCGCAGAGCCCTTTCATGATAATTAGAATGGTATGGGCGAACCAATGAAAACAAGAGGAAAGTGAGAAAGATCGCCCAGGATTCTGTTTCACTGTTTGCTTTCTCCTGTCATGCTTAAGAGAAATGTGCAATTCGATCCTCAATCAGTGGGTGGAGGATAACAGGGTAGATTTACTTGTGTGCACTTGTACAGTTGTAGCTGCGAGTCCAGAGTCCTCTAGAACATGTGTGCTGACACTGAGTCGGTGAGACAGTTGTGGAGTGCCCCAGTCTGATGAGAAAAAAGAAAAGAAAAAAAATTTCAAAAAAAGAGAAGAAAACCTTAAAAAAATCAAATCAAATCACCTTGTGATTCAGTGTATCTGTTTACTAACTCAAATAAAAGCAATTGTTCCCTCTCGAGGGGTCCAGGTGCCCCACCCCTCCAGGCCATGGAGCCTCAGCAGGAGGGTGGCAGTCATGGTGGGAGGGGAAGCAGGGCTGGCATCACTGGTTGCAGCACTGGGGCCGCGAATGCGTGTACATACTGTATTTCTATACCCTCCTTTGTACAGTCGAGTCAGGCTACTGTCTTACAGGTGCTCCTTATTTATTAGAGCCGTGAGAGCTTGGGGGACACACCTGGCGAGCAAGCTCGCTTTTTAAACATGAAATTGGGGGAAAGGGAGGCGGGAGGGAGGTGGCACTCTCAAACCCAGGGAGAGATTTATAAAAGGGAACGGAAAAACTTCCAACAGCAAATTAAAGCAGCCAACAGCCCACCACCAAACCCACCTGTGAGGAGGCCACAGCCCCTCTGGGTGCTCCTTTTCCTGCGGTGTCAGATTCGTCAGACGAAATAAATCTTTGAGAAACAACGACGCACTTACATGTGCTTATTTGCCTTCTCTCATTATTATGATCATTGTTGGTATTTGCCTCACCACAGAAAGTATTTCTTCTTGCCCCCTCAGTCCCTGGGAACGGTGTTTAAAATAAGACAATCAAGTGCCGGGCCGCATGGCCCTGTCTGAGGCACTAAGGGCCTTGTATCTCTGTGGCCCACAGCCCACACTGCCATTTCAGAGCACTGTGACCACTGGGCACAGCCTGGTGTGTGCACAGTGAGCTCCAGGTCCTGTGAACTCAGCTGTCCATGTTCCTAAGTCCTGGCCTCAGTTCTGAGACATTGAATCTGAGATTCAGGTGATGTCGTGTGATGGGCACGAGCACTAGGCATGGGTTCCACTCATTCCACAACCCATCTCCCTCCATTTGACCCCACCTTGCCCCTCTTGCTCCATGGTTTCATGGGGTCTTTGGTTGCAGCCTTGCACGGATGGAATGGGTTGATCTGAAAACACCCGAGTTCAGCATCAGGAGATCCCTAAGGTAAAACAAACACCAGTTGTGGTAAGCAGTGTAAACTGAGTTTAGGCCTCAGATTTTGTGTGTGAAAACAACACACCTTCTGCTGCAGCCAGCGCAGCCTGGATAGCCGAGACTGGCGGGGCAGGGGGCAGGATTGAGATATGGAGGCTTCTTCTCAGGTGGAAGAACAGCCATCTTTATTTTGCCCAGCAACCTTTTATACCTCTACTCCTTCTGTGGAGACCCACCGGCCAGAAAGAACACAAACTTCCTTGTCAATTACAGACCACAAGGAAGTTCCGCTGCCAGTCAGGGGGAGTGAGGGCAGCTGGATCACAACACCTTCAAACTTAGAAAAGCAACTGGGTGTCCATAATCCTACAACTAGTTGACAGAGTATGTCGGAAACAAATGTTCATTAAAATGCTAGACACTGCTGAGTGGTCAAAATGGAGCCTAGAAGGCTGGTTTCTGCCTCTTCCAGGGCCTGGAAAATGCTTACAGGCTTCTAGTTGAACGCTGCATTTATGGAAGTGACTCCATGTGAACTCAACAGTGGCAGGCCTAGTGAGGATAAAGACATGTCAAGACCCAGGGCACTTTGTGTGGCTGTCTGGGTCAAAGTCCCTGATAGCATTATTCATCTAGACTTGGCCGTAGAGACAAGCATCCAGGATATTGATCTTGCTTTTGTCTGCCATCCAAGATTGTCGAGCAAACATTTTGACCCTCCTGGAAACAAAAGGTACCTTTGTTCCCACAGGAAGAGTCTGTGGCATCTCATTAGCCACAGGTGCCCTTTTCCTTCTCCTCTTCCCTCCTGATCCTGGTGTTCTCTGAATGTATCCCTCTCCCAGGCTGTCAGAACCACATACAAAGAGAAATAGAACAATTATGGAAGCAAGAGCAGCGTGTGTTAAACACATGAACAGCAGCCTCTCTTCCTCTTCATACCAGGGAGGAAAAGCCTGTTTTCCTTTCTCACGCGCAAAGGAGTAAGAGCTCGGTGTGTTTAGTTACCATCCAAGGTCACACAACTGGTAAATTGCAAGCCTCACTAGACCTGAATCTGACCTGGGGGAGGTGGCTGACATTCTTAGGAAGAGGCACTTTGATGTCCTTTAAGTTTGGAGCAGTGAGTAGCTGCGACGAGTGGTGGCGCACGCCTTTAATCCCAGCAGAGGCAGGCAGATCTCTATGAGTTCAAGGTCAGCCTGGTCTACATAGTGTGTTCTAGGCCAGCCATGGCTATGTAGAGATACACTGTCATAAAAAAAGAAAAAAGAAAGAAAAGAAAAAGAAAATACAGTGGTGGTTCAGTTGTTTCTGGAAGTGGCCTTTGTTCTCGACTAGCTCTGCTCAACCTGTGGGTTGTGACCCCTTTGTGGGTCGATGCTTTCACAGGGGTCATCTAAGACCATCAGAAAGTACAGATATTTATATTACAATTTAACACAGAAAATTGCAGTTATGAAGTACCAATGAACATCATTTTATGGTTGGGAGTCAGCATGCCATGAGGAACCGTATTAAAGGGGCTCAGCATGAAGAAGGTTCAGAACCACTGTTTTAGACTGAACTGTGGGGTGAGTGTCGGAAGGTATTGTCTATGGCACCTTACTGGAAGTGAGGCCGCCCTGAGTCCATTCTGTTCTGAGAAGTGCATCAGGCTATATTCTTCAAAGCTGTCAAATCCCACGCGGCACACTGTTCATGCCTGATGTCTCGGGCAGACTAGAGAAGAATGAAGCTCACAGGCTTTGTCCCAGTGGCTTCTCATGCTTACCAGGAGGACAGGACTGGGAACAAGATGGACCATTTCTTTCAAGACATTGTTTGGATGTTTCCTGAGGTTTATGTAGTTGGACCTCTGGACCCTGAAATGACAGCTTTGAAAGCCACCTTTCCTCACAGTCCTTGCTATGAAAGTCCCGCTGGAGCTGTAAGCAGGCCCTAGATATCAGAGTCACAGGCCCAGCCGAGGCCTAGAAGCCTCCCAGCTCTACCGACTCCCTCCCCATGGCCAACCTCACCTACAGCTTGTGTCTGAATCGGGAGCCCTGCTCTCTCCACATCCTGTGCCTCAGCTTCCAAAGGCTTTCCTTTCTCCCCCTTGGATAATTCCCACAGCCTCTGCTAAGAGCAGCTTCCCTGCTTCCTCCCCAACATGTTGACCTCTGTGCCCATGCAGGCCATACTGCATGTTCAGCCAAGCTTCTTCATGTCCTTTCTGATACAGAGTCTTTGAGAGTGGGGATCAGATCTAATTGGTCTCATTTGTAATTGGCCTCATTTGTTAGTCTCAGTATGTGGGAAATCATCATTATTGTAAATATTTATAGCCCACTGCTTTCAAGGCTCTTTCCTAGCCAGCTCTATACAAAGACAAGCCTGACCCCCTCAGGTACAATAGGTGGCTTTCCTCCAGAGCCCTGTGCCTCCCATCTAAAGGGACTGAGGTCCCTTCTGGTGACCTCAACTCGACAGTCCGCCCATATCCTCTGGGCTCCTCAGGCAGATTCTGTGGCTCACCTCACTCTGTATCTAGAAGAATTGCTGAGCACCCTGAGACTAGAAGGTGCTGGCTGAGTAGAAGCCCTCTGATCCTGCCAACCAATGCTAGAAGATGTGGGCAGTGCAATCCTGTAAGCAGAGGCGTGTGCAGCAAGTGCTGGAGACCAGTGCTTCGTCTTGTCTTCCAGTTCCAGTGCAGAAGAGGGCACAGTTGCTGCCCTGTGTGCAGAAGGCATGGTTACCACTCCTGTGTAAAGAAGAGGGGATGGTTTCTGCCCCTGTGTTCCTGTGCTGAACACTGAGTTGAGGTCACAGAACAGTAACATTTCATCCAGAAGATCCTTAGCAATAAGATCATGCCTTGGTTGTTATGCTCATTTGCAGATGATCAGTTAGACTACAAACCCAAAAAGGGACTCTTATTCTGTTACCCAACAAGCAGTTGCCACACGTGATACCCACCTATGAAGGAAGAACCTTGCTGGGGAAATAGCTCATCCATTAGGGATTTACTCCACAGAGAACAGTGTGATAGGGGCTTCATTCACATTCGCATTACCTCTGAGCCGTCAGCATCACCATCATCACCACCATCATCATCCTCATTACTACCACTACCTCCCCCTAGTATCACCATCAGCAGCAGCATCACTACCACTACCTCCTCCTAGTATCACCATCACCATCAGCATCATCATGACCATCACTACCACTACACCCCAGTATCACCATCAGCATCATCACCATCCCCACATCACAGCTAAAGAAACAAGCACACAGATGAAGGGATCTTCCCACCAAGGCACAACCCAGCAGGGGCTCCAGTGCTGAGCAGATTTAGTCAGCCTGAGGCACTTGGTAATTATAATCAAAGAGTTCAGATCATCTCCATGGTGCCTACACCGTGAGCATAAGATATAAAGGTGTCAAAGGACCTTCATTGTGTCTGAGGAGAAAAAAAACATATTTACTTTCTCTGACACCTAGTTCCAAACAAGACCAAGTATATGGCTATCCCAGGTGATGTCTATGGCACATTGAGGTGTGTGCGTTAGGGCTCTAGCAGCAACTCAGGTGTGTAAGGAATGAGAAGTGAGGGTCGCTTTGTTACCCACGTTACATTTCCTGGGACAGGAAGAACAGGCTACCTGGGATTGGAGGCTTTCAATCTTTTACTGTTCTATTTTTTGTTTGTTTGTTTAACTTCAAACTAGGGTTTCTTCCATGGCACATAACTATTGGGTGAACAACTGTTGAAGACGAGCCAGTAGGGCAGCATCACAATGGGGTTATGTCCTGGCTTACCAGGCAACGGAGAAACTGGACAGATAAACAAATGTTAAGATTCATGTGTGCCAGACACTACCACGGTCATGGGGACCAGTTTGGGCAATTCTCCGTGTGAGCCTCATTTCTGGGTAAGGAAAATACAACCCAGGCAGGGTCAGAGACAGCTGAGACTAGAACCCTGTGCCCCAAGCGGAGTACTCTTTTGAAGGCTGTAGAAATACCACATGGTTCCAGCTCAGCTAGTCACTCAGTTTGTGCGGATTCAGCCAGTGGGATCTGTATCTGGTGATTGCACTTCAATCTGCAGCCAGTGCTAAGACAATGGAGGAGGCTCTCCTTTCCTCACACACAGATCTGAGTCTCACTAGCAGGCAATGAAGTCTCCAAGAATCAGTGGTCACTACTTTCAATTTTAATGAGCATACGCCCAAAGCTTGCTAAGTGCTTCAGCATTGCTGGGCCTGTGAGGAAGGTACCCTCATCCACATTTTACAGGCAAGGAAGGCAAGCACACAGAGACTAGCTGCAGAACCTAGAGCCACGTTCAGGCAGACAGACACCTCATCCTACCCAGCGTGCTTGCGCTGGGCCATCCTTCCGTGGAAGGGAGGATTTCGGCATACACGAGCGTTTGTGTGACCAAGTCCTCTGACAGCATCACATTCACAAATGCCGTCTCGTCTGAGGATGATGTGGGTGCCAATCTTGGAAGCTGACACAGAGGATGCAAAATTAATTCCTTATCCCTTGGGTGATAGAAAGGGCCAGATACCTCCATCTCTTTACCTGCGGGGCCTCCAGCAAATTCTTATCTTAAATGAGGGGTCTGCTTTGCAGACTTCACCAGTTTCTGAAGCCAATACGTAAGAATGCTCCCGAAGACTCTCCTGTAGCTCTCTGCTGTGCTGATTTCCCCTCGCGGCCTTCCTGCAGCCAGCCTGGGAGCACAAAGCGAGTGTCTACTGTGTGTCAGCTGGCGTGTATGGTAGGCAGGCTCCTGGCCCCTCTGCCTGCCACCTACAGTCTGAGCAATGGACTGGATCCCAGCAGTCTTTTCTGTCCTTTTACCGCGGAATCCCCTGCTCTTGGCTTCCTTCTGGACCTCCCGGGGTTGGGAAGTCCAGGTGTTTTGAGCAGCAGGTGGGGTCCCCCGTCGCAAGGCCAACTCACAGAGGACACAGGAAGAGCACGTATGAGCTTTGGCTGCCAGAAGGATTTTGAGGGTAAAAAGGAAAAAAAAAAGGTCTTGAACTGGTTCCCTTCTCCTGTCTCTCATGTCATTTGAATGCTCCACATAAAATCATTTCTTACTTCTGGTGTTAGAAATGCTTTTTAGGAAAGGCTAGGTTTGTGGGTGAATGCCTCTGGAAGGATGCCTTTGACCTGCATACGGCGAGGGGAAAGTATGGCAAGCAGAGCAGGACAATCTCAGAATTGTATGATCTCTCTCTCCCTTCTTCCTAAGCTCGGTTAGACAAGAAGAATGGACTATCACAAAGTAGAAATAGCAAAAACAAGAAAAAAAAAGAGTTTTCTGAACTGGCAGGGCCCACTGGAAGCCCCTTTACCAACACACTCTTGAGCACCCTAGAACCAGAGCCACAACCTCCCGTTTATACCACGTGTAACCATCACAGGCCGGGGCTGGATCAGAGCTCAGGTCTAAGGCCAGGAATGCAATAAGATACTTTTATACATATTGACCCTTCAAAAAAGTTTGTTTTCATGAAACTTTAATTTACCCCCCGTCTAACCCCCACCACTGTCTCTTTTAGCTTTTGAACCTAACTGCTGCCCATTTTTAGCCCCGTTCTTTGTGAAACGCTAATCCAGCCCAGGGTTTTCGTTTTCCGGCTGTTACTTTTCAGAAATTGTATATCTGCATAGCAACCCCGCGAGGGCTGCCTCTGTCACGGTATCACATGTCAGGAAGATGAAAAGGGCTCCAAATCCAAGCTCTCCACAAACTTGGCCCTCCAGTGGGCAGGCAGGGCGCCTTGGCCTGCACATAAATGGCAGCAGAGACATGGCAGGGCCAGAGAGGTGCAAACTTTTATCTTGTTGATGACAGCAAGCGACACATGACCTCAGCTCACTCGGTGGGGACGATCAGGCCAGAAACAAAGGCCGTATTTTTCTCTACCCTTGTCCCTGCTGTCAGCTTCCAAGTGCAACCTGAGCCTGGATTCCGAACCCAGTGTCCAGATTAGGGATTGTTGACTCAGATTTAGCGGTGAAACGTGAGCCGGGCCTCTGCTGATGGCAGGCCTTGAAGGAGCAAGTTTACTTAAGCCAAGAGAGAGATTGTATGTCAGGGAGCCTGGTTTTTCTTTATCACAAACTTCCTGGTCTGCCTCTACTTTAATAGTTTCCACCACCAGAGAGTGAGAGAGCGAGAGAGCGAGAGAGCGAGAGAGCGAGAGAGAGGAGAGACCTCTCTTAGTTCTGTCTCTTCAATGTCATAAATCAGGACATTAACAAGTGTGTAGCTGGCCTTTGCCACACAGAGCTTTCTTTGCTCCGTTCTGGTGGGCAACACTTAGTAACCAGCACAGAGCCCAGAGCATGAAAAATGAGTTTGACCTCGCCATTTCGAGCCTGTTTCCCAATACCCAGGCTGATGCCGGTTACAAACTCGCCTTTCGAGTCATTAAGGAGAAATCATTACATCGCTTCCCCGTCGCTGTCTCTCTCCGTTTTGACTTTGGCATCCTCTTAGCTTTTCCTTGGCTTTTGATTTCAGCCCTCGTTTAGATTCTCTGCGCCTTCGGTAATTTATGTGCAAGATATTTTCCCAACCTCCAAATGTTTTTCCATTTGGCAAAGTGTGTCCTGAAGCCTCCACACAATGTAACTGTAGAGTTCATTTATGCTAGAAAACATAAGCCCGGTTGATGGAAAAGCCTGAGCAGCCAGCAGCCGTGACCCTGCGGCCCAGGCTGTCACAGACTGATCTTCCAGGCCACGGTGGGGGGGGCAA
>LOJH01014505.1:0-15010 GCA_001685095.1 Ellobius talpinus
GGGCGCGCGAGGCGGGGCAGTCTGTTTCTCGCTTCTGCCTCTGTGCATCGAAAGCCCCAAAGTCATTTCTTAATATCCGTGCCTTCCTTGTTCTATTCTAATCTTATTCCTGATCATTGCTTTTTGCTTCCTACATTGAATTAATTAAATTCCCTCTTAGTCCAACTACAAATATCCCCCAAGCACCCTAAGAGACCAAAAGCTCCTTCACATGGGTGTAAGCTCGGTGTGAGTTTACCTCATGTATAATACCCTTTTTGCCTAGTATTTGAGACAGTTTTTTTTTTCATTTTTTATGTTAAACATCATTTTATCAAAGTTCTCTCAAAGGTGTTTTCTGTATTTGTGTGTGTGTGTGTGTGTGTGTGTGTGTGTGTGAGGCGAGCAGGCACTGCAGAAGAACAAGGGGCCTGAACCACAATAAGCAAAAGCCCCACCATGGATTCACTCTGCTGGCCCCTTATGTTTGGGCTTTAGCAATTGTCTGTACTGCTGGTTTCCAAACAAACTGACCTCACATTGGAGGGTTTGTTTCATCAAGAAGGTAGCTTATCCACATTGAACAAGATAATACACTAAACGGGTTTTCTATCATTCTGTTCCAGGAATTTTAATTAGTTGATTTTGCTAGTTAATACATTATGTTTGTTGGTGTTTTGCCCGCGTGTTTGTCTGTGCCAAGGGTCAAGCCCTGGAACTGGAGTTACAGACAGGTGTGAGCTGCCATGTGGGTGCTGGGAATTGATATTATTTTAAGCCAAATTGAATTTTCCTTTTTGTCCTTAAAATCTGTCTCTGTTGCTATCAAATGAGAGACTATAGTCATATTTCTAATGACTCACATACTATCTTACACATGTCAACCAATAGATGATGAATTAGTTAATTAACTGATAATTTATAATGCCATCTTGGGAAATGAACCCAGGTCATCTTGTATGCAAGGCATGTGCTCTGGCCATGAACTACATCCTTAGTGATAAACAGATTTTTTTCTGTAGCATTTCCAATTATTCCATTTTTTTCTCTTTCATGTAATCCAAGCAAATAAAAAGGCCAAACTAATTAAAAAATTAAATTAAGTGAGGCGATGTTATTCCCCTGGCTAGAAAGTGTTCAGTTGTAACTATGAGTAAATTACTACAAACGAGAAATAAACCCTTTGCCCAAGGCTGTAGAACACTGGAGTTCCTGGAGTAAGACCCCTCTTCTGGAGAGTCCTCGGTGAGTGATGGGATTTGTTTCTCAGGCTGTGTGGTACCATTTCAATCACGGCTCATGACACTGGGGACAAAGGTCATGGAAAAGGGAAACCCTCATTTCCATGTCTGCATCCAAGCATGACGTTAGGTCGTTTGTCATCTTGAGCCGTGTTTAGTGTGACAGGTTTCTTTACAAGTAGATATAAGTGATACATTTTTATGTAAGTGGTCATACATCCTTCTGTGTTGCCAGCAGCAAAAGACTCTGGAGAATCACCTGGAGCTTTAGGTTGAGTGGTCCTAGGTCAGTCTTCTACAGAGGGACTGGGTGCTAAGCAGAGGGTTGGCCAAGTCATGGAGAGGAACAACTTTGATCTTTTATCTCAGGACAACTGCATGCAACCTGCCACCCTGCTCTTAAAAAAAGGATTTAATTTAACTTTTTGTTCTTCAAATTGAAAAGTCAAAAAATGATGTAAGAGTAGAAATACCCTGCATTCCTCTGCCATGACATCATTTAATAATAAGAGAAACTCATGTGTCATAAAATTACAGCCTAGGACACAGCTTCATGGCACTGGCATAGGTAAAGCAGGGTGTCTATTGCCTTGTAAGGAAGATTTGCAAGATGGTAGTGTGTATTGCTCACTAGACATATCAGAACTGTACCCGCAGAATGCTTCTGGTTCCAGAGACACCCTGCACTGCCCTTTGCACAGGAGACGGGAGTGCAGGTGCTTCAGGAAGATGCTATAACCAGGGTGAACTGGTTTGAGGAAGAGGAGGTGGGTACACCTGCCTTCGCTTTGTTGAGTTGAAGTTCTAGGCCATGCTTGCTCATCTAGAAAGATCTCTATTTCCGGATGGGCAGGTAGAGCAGGAGACCAATGAAATCAAACATAGGTGTGGGAGGGTGGGTGTCATCCACATAGAAGGGACCTACGTCCGAACAACAGAGGTGGTTCCAAGTGTGCTCAGTGTCAAAGAAATAAATCTCCTGTTTGAAATTTTAGGAGAGGAATTACTTTTGGAGACGTGGTTATCTAAAAAGACTTCTTCCTGGAAGAGTGATTGGCAGGCAGCTCCCCACTGCCAGCTATTTGATATGATGTCTGGCTTCGAAATAAAGAAACAAAGGGGAAAGAACAGCTTGTGGGTGTCTGTGAAGGCCCTACCCGTTTATAAAACAACATCGTTAGAACTTTATCTTTTATACAAAGCCATTATTAAAATGAAACTGTGGAACTCAAACTTACTCATGGTCTGAACTGTGTCTAAATTTGACAAAAGGACAATGGGGGGTGCGAGAACTTCTTTTGTGTTTCTTTATACAAGGTAATGAAGTAAAACTTTAATCTGTATTTTCTTCACTGTCAACTAAAATCATGGTGGAAAGTAATCTTTAAGATGTTGGTGATTTGTATCTTGCCCCTGCGCCACAGGAAAACCATGTTTTTCTTTACATAAGCCACTTAGGTGAAAATACAGTTATTTTTATTTCACAAATGCTCTCTAAAGGCATGCTAAACTTTAGAAATACTCTTTGAGTTTCAAAGCTATAGCAAGGAGCAACAACATTATTACACGTTGATATGTCTGATGCAGATTTTTGATTTGGGTACCTCAAAATTAATTAGCCTACCTCTAGCTGCTAATTGAGCATGCTTCATAAATTCAAAATAGTGTTAAATTGAAAAGAATGGCAATGTTTCACAGAAGAAAACATTAACTGCCCTTTGTTAGGTAGAACATTATATCCTAGTTAAATAAGGCATTGGAAAAACAAGCCTACGTGCCTACTACCTGCTGTTTGCCAGGGAAAACCAGATGTAACTCTTAGCACATACTGAAACTAAACAACACTGCCAGGCAAAATTTGAAGATGCCTTTATTTTGTATTAACCCAGCTCAGGGAAAGCTGGTTGATACTCTCTGAGATCAGAACGTTGGCTCTTTGATGGAATTGGGATGTGTCAGACTAAAGGAGGCTAAAACGATGGAAACCAGACCACACAACTTGAAAAGCAGTGGCTGTGACTGCCATGGAGATTCCTCATTAGGGGAATCAAGGCATGACAGTGGTTGGAATGAGATTGTCCCCCAATGGCTCTGATATCTGAGCACTTGGTCCGCACTTGCTGGTGCTGTGTGGGGAGTTTAGGGATTGCAGTCTTCAGAGAGGAAGTAGGCCACTGGTACTGAGTTTGATAGAAAAGGAAAATGCCTCACCTACTTCCAGCTTGCTCTGTCCACATCATGCTTGCGGTAAAGGATGTCAGCTCTCCTCACCCTGTTCTGATGGCCATGCCTCCTGCTGGCTGCCATGCTCTCTCACCATGGTAACAAGTCAGTTACCATAAGATGGAAATTCCTACCCATCTATTCCTGCATTCCAAATGAAAAACAAGTCTCCGATAGTGTGCTTGGTCATAGGGATAAAGCCTGTGATATTCTTGAGAAATAAATAGATTTGACAGACTTGGCAGCCCTACGATATCCATCAGATGCATCTTAGAATGTAAGACAATTATGATTTGCACAGAAAATAACCCTTTCCAGCAAATGGCCATAGCACTAACACCTCCTTTCTGAGTCTCTTACCTGTGTCCAGGGCCAGAGTTCTGCAGTGCCCTTGAACAGTTAGTATGAAAAGTGGAAAACTTTATTCCAGAACTTGAAATCCTTTCTAGCCGTGGGGAAAGCGCACAGCTAATTTTGACAGATAACGGAGCACAGATGGTGGTAAGGGCTCTGGTACGTCTTTGGGATGATGAGTTCAACAAAGAAGGCAGCTTTCATATGCTCCCTGAGACTGAGTTGAATTTTGTTACTTTGGAAGCATTGACACTGCCTCATCCAGGATTTTTCTCAGGAATCTTTAAAGGGAGACACAGGAGGAAAGGGACAAGCAAGAAACAGCTCTCTCTCCAGCCACAGAGATCTCTCTCCAGCCACAGAGATCTCTCTCCAGCCACAGACCTCTCTCTCTCCAGCCATAGACCTCTCTCTCCAGCCACAGAGCTCTCTCTCCAGCCACAGAGATCTCTCTCCAGCCACAGACCTCTCTCTCTCCAGCCATAGACCTCTCTCTCTCCAGCCACAGAGCAGATCTTTTGCCAGAAAAAAAGAAAGAAAATGGAGGCAGGGCTCAGAACACAAGTCATGGGATCCCGTGAGGATTTCAATTCTCCGCATCCTACCACCTTCATATCATAATCCCTGGCCATCATCCGCACTTATCCACAGCACACTGCCCACTCCTCAGAGTTATAGACAAGACAAAACATAATGAGGTTTCAAAGTTAGTAAGATCCAGAAGAGGGGTAGTATGTGTGTACCTAATGGCTCCTATCCAGCTCTGTGTACCTGTATGAATGTCTATTTCATTCCTTCTGAGCTGGTGTCTTTATCCTTGTTTGTCGAGTTTCTACCACATGCCATGGATGGGATTCAGTGTTGAGCAGTAGGTGAAGACAGACATAGTGTTGACTTAGACCTGGCTCTCATATATTTAGGGTTGTGTTGTAGGGAGGGAGACCCCTTGTTCATTTCCTGGCTTCTCAGACTCCCAAAATAAGCACACAGAAACTGTATTAATTAAAACACTGCTTGGCCCATTAGCTCTAGCTTCTTATGGGCTAACTCTTACATATTAATTTAACCCATTTCTATTAATCTGTACATCACCACAAGGTCGTGGCCTACCAGCAAAGTTTTAGCATGTCTATCTCAGGCAGCAGCTCCATGGCGTCTTTCTCACTCTGTCTTCCTTCTCCCAGCATTCAGTTCCATCCTCCTCGCCTACCTAACTTCCGCCCTATCAACAGGCCAAGACAGTTTCTTTATTCATTGATCAAGAAAAGCAACATACAGACAGAAGGACCTCCCACACCATGGTTGCAGTAGAAATCATGAGGAGTCAAACACAGGACCTCAATGGCCTCCAGTGTGGTTGGTTCCACCGAGCAAAGCCGTAGGGCTATGACCGGGGACAACGGGACTATGCCCAAGCTGAAACCGATTGTCCACTCTGGAGACAGCATGCTCTCTCTGAGGTGTTGATGTTTATGTTAATGTGTGAATAGGGAGATGGATGGGATTGGAATGGGATGCTGTTCTAGCATACGTAATGTGTAAGATGCAGAAAGATCTCTGCTTATTTAGAACATGAACCACAGAGAGCAGGGGATACTAGGGGGGAGATCACATGAGACTCCAGAGGGCAGCCATTGGATGGATGGTGTGCACCAGAAAGGGAAGCAGTGGAGGGTGTGACAGACACAATGCTGGCATTTGGGTCATACTATCGTTCGCGGTAAGAAGGGCTGCCTGGGGTACAGACTGAGAGGGGAGTGGCTGAGAGCTCCAATGGATGGCTTGGCCTACACCTACGGTGGTGGACCATGGAAGGGTCCTGATGGTGCTTTTTGATGTCCTCCGAGATAGGGTTGCCAGGTAGCGGTGTCGGCCCATTTGCTCAAGATACCACACATGTAGCATATTGTGATTAAAAAAAAACTCAGAAAATTCACATAACTTTGGTTCCATCCCACCAAAAGAGAGGCAGGGGCTGTAAATGAATTCCTCTTTCCATGATCTTGTTTCTATTTATCATGCCACCCTGCAGAGTGAATCTTCGGGTAAACAGGGAGCCACAGATAGTGTGCCTACAGCTATCAGTGTGAATTACTTATAAACTCCGTGTTAATTAATGTTACTCGGCTAATTAAAATAAATGTAAATTAATTCAAAATGTATCATTCACGATTTTTTTCAAATATTACGTAAGAAAAGACATTTACCCCAAGAATAGGTCAATGGGTTCCTTCATTCTCTGACGGGAGAAAATGAAAACCCTGTCCCAGTTCTGCTGGTTTCTTCTTCCAGGTTGTCACATCCTGACAGCACCTGCTGGGTGCTCACCTGGTGTAGGGCATGGAAGAGAGTGAGGGAATGACCTTCCCAGCAAGAGGTCACCTCCCTGTGCTGTGCCCGTGGCCACTGCTGAGGACACTGGCCGCTTACAGCACATGGAAAGGAAATAGGAGGGAAGGGAGAGACAGGCACTCCAGGCTCAGAATGACAGAAGATGACCATCTTCAACGCAATGGTTACTTGCTTTTCTGCGCAGCAAATATGAGCTAGAAAGTGGGCTCTAAACTATTTTGAGTCGTTGTTAAAAGGAAGGGTGAGTGGACACGTCATTTTCATGTTTTGTTCAAATGAAGGGGTGAAAATTTTGGAGAATTGTGGTTGCTACTTTTCACAGTGGGAAGGAGCTAACAGGAAAATAATTCTCACCTTCTAACACCAGCAAGCCCTTCCCTCCCAGAGCCAAGGTGCTCCTCTCCCCATGGGCTTTGTTGCTCACCAGCTGGGAAGGCTTCCATGTCTGATGTGTCTCCCAGGAGGAGGAGAACCTCTCCACCAAATCCCTGTTGGCCATTCACCGTGATCTTTAGAGGAGAAAATGACAGTGTGAATTGAGGGGCGCTTTCAGAGCCCCCACAGTGCAAACAGCTAGCGTGTGCCAGGTACTGTTGTGAGAACATGGCCTGTACTCACAAGGACATCGTTTTTCTATGTTGGATAAACTGAGGTACAGAAAGCTGAGCATGCAGCATGTTTGCTGTTATCTAACTCACAGTGGCCGTGTGGGAGTCAAGATACTTCCCATTACTGCTGTTAATGGCTTTACGAAAACCTCCAAAGAATTACTTAGAACCAAGATAAAGTCTTCCAGGGTCTTCTCTTTCGTACTGCACTCTGTTAAAGAACTGTGGTGATCGGTGGAGATAGTGTGGGCTTTTGCAAGTCAGATGGCCTTCCTATCTTTTCAAAGATGTTGGCTGTTCCAGTGGGTTTTACCAGGTATTTGAGTAAGGTACCCTTCAGTCATCAGAGCATCAGAGGAGGGAGGCTGCCTACTGCTGAGGCAGCAGGGGAAATACTGAGTTTGTGTTTGGAGCAGCAAAATCCACATGGGTGAAGCAATGCCTTTAATAGTGAAGGGAGAATAAGATAGATGTCAGAGACCACAGCCTGCAGACAGAAACCCAGATTTCTGACGTGGCTCTTGTGTGACGGCGCAGCTCTCCCTGCTGTAGTTGCTTGTACGTCTGTGCCCCACACAGGAGAGCGTCAGCAACAGAAACAGTTTTAGAAAAATAACCATGGCTGTATGGAGGAAAAATGGACTCAAAGCAGAGTTAGAATCTAATTCAACTGAGGAAGTCAGATTGGCGTCATTAAAACACGCTGAAATCCCCGTCTATTTATGTTTTGCTTTTCAGCATCAAGGTAGAAGCCTATTTCTACCCTTTGGTTTCTCTGCAAAAATTTAATTCTTCTATGAGGTCTATGTCTTTTCTGCCCGGGTTCCTAACAAACCATCACTCAGAAACCATTCTCGAAGCTATTTCTTTAAGAAATGTCTCTCTTCCTTGCCTAGACCATTAAAACCCACAGCTCTATCCTGACTTTATAATAGATTATACTAATTGAATGCATTTGACTAGTGGTTTTAATAGCTGATCATCTAAAGGGCCCACTGCAACAGTTAGTATATTAAATGAATATAATTATTAATATATATATATAATATAATGGAGTAACGTACAAGGCAATGTGGGCAGATGGGAAAGGAAGTGGGGGATGGGATGCAAATATGAACGCAGAGCCCACAGAAATGTTTTACATGGGGAAAATATAGACTCCTGCCAGTCATAAGCAGAAAGGTCTGAGAAAGTAGAAGAATCTGTTGTGGTGTAAATGCAAAGTGTCCCACGGGGGCTTACATGTGTGGACATATGGCCCTCAGCTGGTACCATTGTTGGGTCCTTTCTCATCCCGAGTTGCAAGTGTTTTCTTATAATAAATGTCACACTGATCTACTCAAATTAGGAATTTGTTGAAGTGTGTTTCCCAAAAGATACGCTTCAGCCCACATCCTAGGAGTCTGTGATGTGATCTTGTTTGGGCACAGGATCTTGGAACTTGTAATCAAATCAGGGTGGTGCCTTAGGGTGGATATAATCCTGACGAATGGTGCGTTTACAAAGAAAAGAGCCAATGGAGACAGAGATACGCAGAAAAGGCCTCTGATTGGAGGGCAGAGCTGCAGCCTGAGAGTCACAGAGACGCCTGTATGGGCAGAAGGCCAGGGAAGTCTCTCCTGCTCAACAACAGTGTGTCCATGCTTGGCACATTGGCTCTGGATTCTGCTTCAAGAACCCAGAGAGTGAACTTCTTTTATTTTATTTTAACTCCTTTTATTTTTATGGCACACAGTTTTTAGTTCTGCCAGCTCTGGAAAGTGTTCTAGGTAATACCCTCTATTTTTCTTTTTTCTTCAGCACCTAATCAGTCTTTTTCTCTGTGTTTATTTACCTTATGCAAATTTTCAGGCCCCCCATCCCTCCCCATCCCCACCACCTCCAGCCTCCTGCAGGCCTTCATCTCTCTCTGTGGGAACACGGTGTGTTATTTCTCTCTACATAATCATGCAGCATTAAAGTCCATCCCCCACACAGCTGTTCAACTCATCTCACTAAAATATCTCTGAATAAGGTCCCCCCTTCCTAGCATGCTGTATTTTTCTGTGGTTCCTATTTCAATATGGAAGAAAGCCTCTGTTTCTTGGGGGAAATCATTAGGCCATTTCCACCAAACAAGAGGTGTTATCAGCAAACCTCTGGTTGTCACCCTGGTTCTCTTGAAAATGGCTTGCTGTGTTTTAACTGTAGAAAATGCTTTGTCCAAGGTACCTTGTGTTGCTCTTTTACTGTCTGGCTAGAAGGCTCTTGGCTCCCGGTTCCTGTGGTCACACCCTTCAATTGTCCTTAGTTTGGCTCTGGAACTGAGGTATGTGAGGCACCACGAACCAGGTCACTATTGGCCACATATTCTGGAGACCGACACTGTTCCATGTCTTACACTGAAGTCATTTTTCCTTGTCTCACTTCTTGGTGACTGAGAGCTCCCTAAGCCAGGGGTCATCCTTAACAGCGGAGCCTGGCGAAGCCTGTACCTGAGCAGACAGTCATCTGAGCAACTTTAAGCCCTCTGCCTAAGAAATCAGCTAGGCATTACCATCTTCCCTCTCCTGTGCAAAGTCTCAGTCTACAGGTACTGAGTAAAATGCCCTTCTCACATTGGGAGGAAGAGGGGACACTTGGGAGTTGAGTGATGGTCACATGTCACATGGCAGCCTGTAGTGACATCACACCCTGAACATTTTATGATCTGTTATGCTGACTCCATGTTTCATAATTTTGATCTTAGCAACAAGGAATATCTACCTGACATGTAGACACTCTCTTGAACATAGTCCAGAACATTCTGAAAAATGAGCCTTTTCTTGTGCCATTAACCCACCCCTTCCACAACCCTGTAGATTTGAGGTAATTAACCTGTGTTTCACAGTTTGTAGTTGGGGACAGGAATTTATGTACCCATGCACCTAATTACCTATTTATCTGTCTAGTATAAAGCTTGACAGCTCTCAGTGTATCTTAAACCTGAACCTACAGTTCATAGAGTTCATGAGTTTTCCTCTTGTGTGTGTCTCTTCAGGGTGGAATTGAGGTAATTATAATACAGTTGAGAAGTTAGGGCATTGAGCCCTTCTAAGATGTTTCTATTTTCCTTCAGGCTTAGTTGGTTAGCATCCTTGTTCTAAAGGTATATTTTAGACTTATTAGCCACAGAGCTAAGCTTTTTTTTTTATCCAATTCTATCCAGTTCTGCCTCCAGCCACCCAATCAAATGCCCAAACTTCTATCATTGTGAAAGAGTTAACTTGACAATAAAGTTCCTCATCATGTCTATATTTGGAGTTTTGCTCTAATAATGACCTGCATAAAAGCAAAAAGGAGAAAAATAACAAAGAAGAGAAATATAAGATATATAGGTATATTGTTTTGTCACAGGAATATAACTAATTGTCTGGTCTGACATGGCTAAGCTGAGCGGATAAGGGAGTTTGGCCTGCTCATTTGATTTGCACTGATGAGAAACACCTACCCTTCAAGCCTGGGTTCTAACTTTCAAAATGGAGGTATCTTTCCAGAATGTCTGCTATTTCTGTCAAGGAAGGAAAGCATGTTGCTGTGAACCTTTTATGCCCAAGGGCCTTTAAAGATGTCAAAAAGACTGGCTTTTGGCCAAGGCGTCTCCTTGGAACATTTTAAACCTAGCCCTCAGCAGAGCAAAGGCCTCAGTGTTCACAGTATAGGAAAGCCTGCATGGCACCCAGCCTCCAGTCCCCACCAACATGTCTTCTCCCCATGACAGGGCACTGTGACCTACACAGATGGAGAGTGGTTCTGATCAGGTGGTGGGGACTTCTGCCTGCCTCCAGTCTGCTTCCTTGCCATCCTGACCAGACAGGAAAGGGACGGTCCGAGAGCTAGCAGGTGGCCACTAACCCACTACAAACCGTACCCAGGCAACTTTAAGAGACAGTGACCAGGAGCCTGCCCTTTGGGCCCAGTGTTGTTCTTTTTGTGTATTCCCTTTAGAAGGTGATGTCATCTTCCACAGTAGCAAAGGAAGTTCTTGAAGATGGCTTCAAAAAACAGAAACCGTTACAAGGTTTTATAAAAGTCCTGCCTCTTGTCAACCAAATCTGCACTCAATAACTGAACAGCTCGGTGCATGGTTCTGAACCACTCTGCGCGTATGTAATTGTCATTTTTTTGCGGAACCATTTGATTGGACGAAATCATGCAAATGTTTCCCTGCATCACAAAAACAAGCATTACATGATGCAGTATGCATTCCGTCTTGAAACAGAAGTTGGTGTTTGCAACCTTGAATTATCTTATTCAGGCACAGGAGATTGGGTGAAGGTGTCAACAAAATAATTAACGAAGCTAATCATCTGAGTTCCAGGCAACAATGGCTAGCAAGCAGAAAGCATCCTGACAACAGATATTTCTTGTTTCACTGATTTCTGTAGGGAGCTCTGATAAGTTATGTAGTAACTAGTGGCTTAGTCCATTGGTCAGTTAAACTAATCAGCAAAGCTATACTGTAAGACTCTAAGAACCGAAAGACAGATGTGGTGGGTATTCTCAGGCCTGCACTCTGAGAGGAAGGGCTAAGTGGGAATTAATTTGCAATGGGAACTGTTGGCAGGGAAGAGGAGAGGAAGAGGGTATGGAAACCTCACCAGAGCTTGTTAGCATTCAAACAAGCATAGCATGTGGATTTCTGTGTCAGCTTGCCTGTCTGAAATCCAAGTAATGGATTCTGACTGTCAATCAGTCAAACTGTAATTACCAAAAATAGCAAAGTCAGAGGCCGGTTCTCTGAAAACACCTCATCAGGAACCAAGGAGCTCATCATGGCCTTTCCTGCTCGGTTTACGTCAAACCCTGTGCAAAGGTCCAAGGGAGGAGACCACTTACAGCGGCTGTTGGCACAGCCCGTGACTCTTAGTCAAGGACAGCGAGGGACACTGATTATTCTCCTTTGCACCTGACCCTGTGTGTGGCTCAGCACAGGACCAGCGGATGGCCAGGCTGTGCAGAACCTCGCATCCTGCCTACTGGGGCTGGCTGTCCAGCTTGTCTTTGATGTCTATAAAAACAGCATCCTCATTAAAGCAGAGAACACAAAATCCTGCCACCTCAAGGGCACATGCCACCTTGTGAAAGGATAATCAGGTCACTATTTCTCACAGACTCTGGGGACTTGCTGTTTGCCCCTGACCATACAGACAGTCTAGGGCCCTTCCTTGGAAAGGGGGCTTGCCAAAGCTCTCACCCTACCTTTGAGTTCAGCACAGTAAGTGGAAGAAAACGTCAGTCTATTACTCTTAAAAACCGAAGGACAGACAAAACCTCCCCCTTCCCTATTCTGGCTCCATTTAAGACACAGCGTGGCCCCTGCTTTTCATTTCCTGTTTGAAACTCTGAATGCTGGAAAGCATAGTAAGGATTTTTCAGCACTCTACAACTTCCTTCCTATTGCTTTTCCATTTCTTGTATAATTTGCATAATAATGTGATTATTCATGTAATAATGTAATAAGAGCTAGGCAGTAACATAAATCCGTGTGGTGAAAACCAGTAACGAGATTATGTAATCTGTGCACTCTCTTCCAGTTTCTCAGACTGGGGAAGCAGTGAGTGCCCACTTTCTCATTCTGCCTGAGAACTAATAGTAACATTCAACACTGGTGTAAACTAGTTTTCCTCATCTATTTTGCAGGTTTACTGTGTGCCCTTAGTTATGAACACTTGGCTAAATGCTGTATTTTAAAATTTTTGTCTTCTGAACTTCCTCTGTCTTTAAGAATTATGTGCATTCTTAAATGTGAATTTTTAGACAAAGATTTTAGAGAAGAAAATAGACAAAGGGCTCAGGGTTTGCACCGGGCAGAAGATACGAGAGAAACCAGTTCCCCAAGTTACGTCTCATTCTGTATTTCCATTTCAATAATAGTATTTTTTTAAATACAAGAGGGTGAAATTATCGCTGATTTTGTTATCTGGTAATTAGAGTAGAGAGTAATGAGCCCTCTGTCTGTTTCCTACCTAGCTCTGCCCTCCATCCCCCTCCTGCTCCATGGCCTTGGGTGGTAATCGTAGCTGTGCTGGCACTGAATTCAATTTAGCTGCTATCGATCCTGCTTCTGTTCTTCCTGCCTAAGATCTGCTTATGTAACAGGAGCACAGCCAGACAGAAATAAACCTTTGGAACTCTGTAAGCAAGCAAACTGCTTACATATATTTTTGTCATCTTAGTTCCCCCCAAATCTTAGCGGTAATGATCTGTGAGGGTGTTTCCACCTCGGAGTTCTATTTCGGTACCCGAAAAGTATTTGACTCAAGATTTTGTGGAGATTAAAAGACTGGGAGTCAGTGGGCCCACTCTGTAGAATGCGATACGTATGTACTTTTTATTAAAGTAATTAGTTCATAGTTCATATAGCAAATCTCAAATTTCGTTCCTTCCCATTTACAGTCTTACATTGCTGTCCACAAGGGAAAGGTGGACTAAACCATGTGGCGGAGTCTTTGTTGGGCTCTGTTACCCGAGGGAGGCTCTACTTTCTTCTGTCTCTGGGTTCCCATATTCTTGTTGATTTGTGAAACCTGCATGCTAGAGAAACGGTGACCCAGGAAATAACACTTCTCTTCCTGGGGTCCTCACTCAAAAATCAAAATAAAGTAATTCCCTGTCAATTTAACTATTTTACTTGCTTTCTGCCAGTTCCTAAATGCACTGATCAAAATATAAAGTTTCTTTTTGAAGTTAACGAAAAGGAACCATGTGAAAACCAGATGGATCTCAGTGGGTTCCAGGACAGCCAGGACACAGAGAAAACCCTGTCTAAAAATAAAAAATAAAATAAAATTCCCTGAATACATACTGAAGGATCTAGTGTAAGGATCTATGAGGGGGACAAGGTTGTTCTGGGTGAAAGAGCCTAGAAGCTTAGAACCAGCAAACCCTCCGGGACCACGTTTTTCACTCCCCTGCTCTTCTTTTTGAGATATCTTGGACTCTCTATGTCCCCCAAGACAGGCTCTGGGGACTGGGCTTGCAGCTCCCAGAAACAAGCGTTCCATGCAGCCTCACGGATTAGCTCCATATGTCCCTGGCTTTGAGCTGCCTGGCCCGAGTGCTCTAAAGCCAATGCCATGCCAGGACCCGTGGCAGGAGTGAGCGGCTTGCCCTTCGTTACCTTGGCTTTGTTTCCCGATGCTTACGTCATAGGGACTACAGAGGGGAAATTGCTCTGACTTGCCGGGACTGACATGCAGGTCAGGTGTCCACGCTCCCCAGACTTCTTCCTAAGAGTTTAAATTTAGACTTAATTGGGGTTTGTTTATTGTGAGAGGACCTAACTTTTCTAATAGTTTGAACACATTTCTGTGACATCCAGCTATCCTGACATCTATTAGAAAATGAAAATTTAGAAGTACTTAAAAACCTTAGACTGTTTGGTGAGATAAAACCTGATGGAAGCTGCTGGGGATGCTGCCCAGCCACCCCTGGGGTGGGATCTCACAGGTCCTGAAGGCCATCTGGACCTTTCAGGTTCCACCCTGGGACATCATGTTTTTAGGTTCTTAGTTTCAAATACACTAACCTGCTCCTCTGGATCCCAGGAAAAACATCAAGCGTGCCTTTTGCTTATTACAGTCAGAAGCCTTGGGAAGGGGCCTCAGTGAACACCAGGTGTGGGCTTAGAGACGACAAGATGCAGGAGCTAAATCACATGGAACATGGCTTGGTCTAGTGACATTTCCCATGTTGAGCCATGTCTTATTAGTTCTAGTCTGATAATAGAGCAACTTCAAATTATCTCATTTATCACAGCAAAGGGAGTCTGGTGGGGGGTTGGAGGATTGGGGAGACAGCGTCATTTATGTGAATCATTAACAGTGCCACCACCTGGTGGCTGTTTGGCTTTGCAGTACATTTCCCGTGTAATTTTTTAATAACAATAATAAAAGGAAATTGGGAATGACTTAAATATGATAAGAACTGAGGAACGTGTAGCTTTTTATTGAAAGATACATGTGTCTTGCCTAGCAGGCAGGCAGTTTTAGACCATGTGTTCTTCCTTTCATTCTCCCTATTTGCCCCAACAGAGGAAAATCATTTATAAAACTTACATCGTCAACTTTTCTTGTCAAAATCAATGCTCTCTGAGCTTCCCTGTGAGGCTTTGGCCCTGGTCTTCCACAGCTATTGCTGCACTCCTGGTGTTTGCATTAGGAAGTACAGGGAGACTTCAAGTTTTCTCTCTCTCTCTCTCTCTCTCTCTCTCTCTCTCTCTCTCTCTCTCTC
>LOJH01014506.1:0-24088 GCA_001685095.1 Ellobius talpinus
TCATTTGGACCTTGAGAGCTCAGTCCAGTGCTCCAATGTGGGTCTCTGTCTCTGGTTTGTCTTATCGATTTTATTAATATTAGGTGTTATTACTGGCCTATTTGTGCTTTTTTTACTCTGGAAAACCTTGCCAAATTTTATTACTTGAAGATTAATGTGTCACACCTAACGTCAGTCTTTTGCAACCTCCCCACGTGAAAAGCAATTGTCTGTATGTAATGTTACAAAAATTACAGATATGCCCAAAGAAGGTTTCCAATCCATTTGTATAGCAGTAATTTTACTCTTGATTTTACTTATAGAAGTACCTAGACTGACTATTAAAATCGCCATGAATGATAAAGGCAAACGCAAGTGTTACCTGCTCCTACCAAACTTTCAGAATCTCCACGACATTTGAGGGTACCAGTAGTAGCTACTAGGAAGAGGGATGATAATGGTCAATATCACACTAGGACACACTTGAGGTTGGGACCTCTTGAAACTTCCTCTTTCTTATTTTTTTTTCAAGAACAGAGTATAGAGAGCTTAGTCATACAACTTGGTCCCAGGCCAGTGATATTCCAGGGCACCTGGCAAAAGCAAAGGCCAGACACACAGCAGGGAAAGATTTCCTCAAATGCAAGATGTTTTTCTAAGTACAGTATGGCATTTGGGGAAATTTTTTTTAATTGTGTCTTTTTCTGCTTCTAAGTTTGTTCTTTATAATGTAAGAACTGGAGGGGTGCTATTTAAGCCACAAAGAAATTAAAGAAAATATTTTATACTTCCAAGCTTTAAAGTGTTAAAACAAAGAAAAACAGTTACAACATATGTATTTCGAGGCCAATTCATGTTTCTATAATTAATGTAAAATTAAAATTCACCTAGAATTTTAATGTCACAAATACGATTCTCTTAAAATCACCCAGAGCTCATTCAAAAAATTGCATGGCTGATCATAACATGCAGATGTTTTAGGTTTTATTTTAATATAAAAATTGCGATACTCATTCTAAATGTGAAATTAAGTCTTTCTGAGTTTAATTTCTAGCCCTGTCAGTTCCAGTCACGGGGCTCTTTCCTTTTCTTTCTTTTTTTTAACGTCTAGAATGAGTAAACACAGAACTACAAAACAGGGCTGTTGTTGAAACAAACTTAAAAAGTAAACTGATCAGAAAATAAATCAATGCTGTTAAAATGTAACAAAAACACACTTAAAAAGTTAACTCCCAAGAAAAGAAGGGCATCGCAGAAGATAAAAAAAACAAAGGGACAAAATGAGTGACATTCATAATTCTAAGGTTGACTCTGCAGTGACCTTTGACTGATGATATGGAGGTACCAAAGTCCATTGCCCATAGTCAGACAGTATTGTTCCTTCAGAGGATGAGGAAAAACCGTGAGGACACAACGTATATGAAATAAGAAGTGTCATATCCTAAAGACTGAGACCAGCAAATGCCTGTAATCAGTACAGGGAAAACTGTGAGGGAGGAGGCATTCTGTCTGGCCCCTCAGAAAAACAGAGATGTTAGTTCCTGTTCAGGCTCAATGGGTTAAAAGTTCACCTTTTAAGAAAGTGGAAACCTAGACTGTGCCTTCCTTAGGTTGATGATATAAATGTACGCAATATACATGGCGTGGTAAAAGGCAAGTTTTCTAGATAGAATAAAAAATGAGAACATGGCTAAAAGGTGCACAGAAACTCGAGATGTCACAAGGCTGCTGAGACAGGGAGAGAAGAAGAAATACAAAATGTTGAGGCTTTCTATTGAGAAATTAATATGCTTGATTTATTATGCTAAAAATTAAGAATTTGATGGAATAGATTCAGAGTAAGACCACAGGAGAGAATTTCTGAATAGAAAAAAGTTAAAAAGGTTATTGCTGATAGAAACTCAGTGTAGATTCAGGGGGCCAATCACTGTCCACCAGGGTACTTGATGATGGGGTCCATGCAAGATTAGTCTCAGCTTATTAAAAAAAAATAGTGAAATCCCATCTGAAAGAACATCTTTATAGTAAACCCTAGTAGAATAAAGTTTCTAGCATCTGAACCAAAGGAAAAACTTTTTAAACTTTTTATAGCTTATCCCAAACCTGTCTTTGCCATTCATACTTTGCCACAGTTAAGTATACAAGCAGCTTTTGACCAGGTTTGACTATCAAATTGCTGGAAAGTAGAACAGAGAGTGATTTGTGTTCTTATGAGACAATGTTCTGCACAGGCAAGGAGAAAGTAGAAAAGCTATCAGGGATTTGTTTTTGTTGTTGTTTGTTTGTTTGTTTTGTTTAGCCAGTTCTCAAGGTAAGTAAAAATAAGAATTGGAAAAAAAAGACAGAAGTGGTAAAAGTAGTCAGTGAAAGAAAACAATTAACACTCCATTTCTGAGGCTAAATAAGAGCATCTAGAATAAAAGAAAATATCCGGGGTTGGAGGAAGTGAAGGTCTATTCAATTTTACCAATGCATTAGGTCCTCCTTATCCTTTACAGTCAAATGGAAGCTAGAAATAAAATATGCAACACCAGTCTCTTCTTGTCCCACCCTAAGAGGAAAAGGAAAAATAGCAAGTGCTGGTTATTTTCACAGTCCAAGGGCACATGATCACAAAGACAGGGTTTCAATGTCAGGAATACAAAAAGATTCCCTTTTGCCCTCTTTTCATCAGTGAATCACTGAAGATATAATCCTATGACACTTTTTGCTCAATACTTCATATTCACCTTTCTACAAGAAATTGCATAGCATACTTAAAGCAAAATACGGGTCAATAAAATGGAGCAAGAATCAGAACAGCCAAATATAGAAGGGATGTCGAATTTTCAGAAAATTAAATTGTAATGATTATGGTTAATGTTCTAAGCAATTTAATGGGGAAAGTTTAAAATAACAAAAAATGATGCTTAATATTATATAGAAATGGAAATCAAGAGAGATAAATCAATAAATAAAAATAGCAGGTCTACCTATTCAAGAAAAAAAGTATACCAGTTCTTTTTGATATCTTTCAGAAAACAAAAGCAGAGAGTCATTCCTAATTCAGTCTATGAGATCAACTATACCCTAATTACCAAACAAGAAAAAAGCATATTAAAAACAAAAGAAGATACAAAAATCATCAAGTCAAATCCAACAAGTATAAAAAGCATAATATTTCCAAACTCAGTGAGATTTATCCTAGGTGTGCAAGAATGACTTAGTATTTCAATGAATCAATTAACCTAATCAATGGACTCTTCCAACAGGATAAAATATCTCATGATCAGATCAATAAATCTGGAAAAATATTTGCCAAAACAACAAACATGACAATAGTTCTCAAATATTCTCAAATTAAAATGAAACTTTTCCAACTTGATGAAGAACATCTTCAAAAATTTGCAGTCAACCGACAGTCTGAGAATTACTGCTGTCTTTATTTAAACATCCCAAGTTTTTAGTTGTATATCAGGTTCTAACTGATATCTGATCTCAAAGATAGCCCTAGTTAATCTCAAAGGTTTCACAAAATAAAACAAGTTCAACTGCCTGTATTAGAAAAAAAGATAACAAGCGAAACAGATCAAAATTCCATAAACCTACTTGTCCTAGTTAAGTTTCCTATTGCTATGATTAAACATTGACCGAAAGAAACTTGAGAGAGAAAAGGATTTGAGTTACACTTCACGCTACATTCTACCACTTAGGGAAGTCAGTATAGGAACTCGGGGCAGAAAAGCTGAACGCAGGAGCTAAAGCATAGACCACAAAAGAACAGTGTTTACGGTCTGGCTTCCCATGGCTTGCTCAGCCCACATTCTTATACAACCTAGGACCACCTGACTAAGGAGCAGCACTACCCAAACATAGCTGGACCTGTTTTATATCATTAATAACCACAAACCCCAAATGGGTCAGTTTGAAGAAGGCAATTCATCAGTTGAATTCTCTCTTCCCAGGAGACTCTAATTTGTATCAATTGACAAAAGCTAACCAGTGCATCTAAATAAAATACCAAATTCCACAAGAAGTAATAGGAAATATACCCTAGAAGATCTATACGATAGTGACTTTTAAATACAACACGAAAGGGTTGAACCATGAAAAGAACTGATAGGTTGTATTTCCTTAAAAAATACATTATCTGCTCTATGAAAGATAAGGCCAAAAGCATAAGAAAGCAAGTAAGTAAGTCAAAAACCTGGAGGAAATACAACATACCTGTAAAGATGGAAGCATAGTCCCCAGCCCCTAGCATCTGTCCCAGCCTCCCTGACCTGGGAGTGGCTTTGGTCTGGACTCCAAATCCCATTTCATTGTCGGGGAGGGATCAGGACCACTCCCACAGGATATTTATGTGAGCTCCCAAAAGAGGAACACGTGGTCTCTTTTCCTTCCTCTTGGTGGAAAATTTGTGACCTCCCAGTTCCCCCTCGGGGCCACCTGAGAGCGCAGGAATCCCATTAAACCTGGATATTTCTTAATTTGGCTTGTTTTGATTTGACTTGATAGGGAATTTGCATCGGGAGAGAGCTCACATTAGGAAAAATTCCTAACATCACCTAGTAAAGGAATGTTATCCAAAATATAAGGAAATCTTTTTTCTTATTGTAAAATTTTATTTTTAATTAAAATAGAATTATGCGACTTCTCCTTCCCTTTCGCCCCTCAAGTACCTCCCATCTCCCTTTCCTTGAGTCCCTCCCATCTACCCAACTTTCAAGATGATAGCCTCTATTTGCTTAATTATTACTGGTATGTATATATGCTACAACTCCAAACAAAGTCCATTTTAAAATGAGTAAACCAGGCACTATGACAAAGAAGACAGGCCCATCGCAAATAAACATATGAAAAGATGTGCAACATCACATTAGGAAGGATGTAATTTATGTCCATGAGGCACCATTTCAGCTCCATTAGAACAGATAAACCTCAACCCACTGCTATTAAATGCTAACTAGGAGAAGGCAAAAGAAACCTTAGTTCTTCACTGATGAAAAGAAAATAAGCACTGCCGCTTTAAAAAACAATTTTGGCAATTTGTTACAAATCTCCATACTCTTAGCATAAAATCCAGCAATGTTTCAGCTTGTTATTACCCAAAAGAATTTAAAACATGCCCACACAGAAACCTTTGCATATGATGTTTACAGAAACCTCATTCATACTTGCCAAAACTTGGAAACAACCAAGATGTCCTCCAGTAAGCAAGTAGAGGAGAAAAAAAACTGGGATACATACAAGCAATGAAATACTATTCATTACTAAAAAAAAATACTGTTCATTATGTATAAGACATGGAAAAACCAAATGTGCATTATTAAATGTAAGAAGTCAATAATGACCACATCCTGAATGTTTCTCATTACTGGCATTCTAGAAAAGGAAAACTGTGAAGACAATAAAAACAACAGGAATGGGTTATGAGTGAGGTTAATTTTAAAAAAATAGTATATTTTTAAATTAAATAGAACTACATCCTTTATGCTGTGAACTCTCTTCCCTCCAGCTCTTCCCAAATATCCTCCCTCAAGCCCCGCATATGTTCCTCCCACTAACACATCAATAACCTCTTATATACCCACTGATACTGTCATTTTGCTGATTTTATTTACGCAGCCATTTCTAGGAGAGATGGTTTCACAGCAGGCTTCCTGACTTTTGGCTCTGATCATTTTTATGCCTCTTCTTGCACGATGTTCACTTAGCTACAGAAGTAGGATCTTGGATGCAGATGTATCTATCTGGATTTAGCACCTGTTGATCTCTGCATTGTTTTCGGTTGTGGTTTTCCATGACAGTCACTGTTTTAGTTAGGGTTTCTATTGTTATAAAGAGACACCCTGACCACAGCAACTCTTATCAAGGAAAACAAGGAAAACACTTAATTGGGTGACTTACATTTCAAAGGTTCAGTCCATTATTATCGTGGTGGTACATGGCGGCAGCAGGCAGACAGGGTGCTGGAGAGAGAGCTAGAGTCCTACATCTTGCTATGCCATCAACAGGATGTGGTCTAAAATGCTGGATTAAGCATGTACAAGACCTCAAAGCTAACCTCCACAGTATTTTCTCATTTTTCATTCTAATCCAATTCCCTCTCCCTCTCCTCCTCCAGCTCCCATACCTTCCACCCACCACACACCCCATCCTTACCTCGGAGATAGTAAGGCTTCCATGGGGAGGCAACAAAGTCTGGCATATCGTTTTGAGGCAGGACCAAGGCCTTCCCCCCATATCTAAGCTGAGCAAAGTATCCCTCCAAGAGAATAGGCTCCAAAAAGCAGTTCAAGCGTTAGGAATAAATCTTGGTCACACTGCAGTGACCCCACAGACTCACCCTGCCACACAACTGTCACCCACATTAAGGGGTCCTACTTTGGTCCTCTGCAGGATCCCCAACTGTCAATCCAGAGTCAGTGGGCTTCCAGTAGCTCAGGTCAGCTGTTTCTGTGGGTATCTCCAACATGGTCTTGAAGCCTTTGCTCACATTATCGCTCCTCCCTCTCTTTGACTGGACTCTGGGATCATGGCCCAGTGCTAGCTTTGGATCTCTGCAACTGCTTTCATCAGTTACTGGATGAAGTTTCTATGATGACAATTAAGGTAGTCATCCATCTGATTACAGGGCAAGACCAGTTCAGGTGCCCTCTCTACATTTCTATTTTTGTACCATGCAATACTGTTTTTATTACTATAGCTCTATATTATGTCTTGATGTCTAGAATCACAATTCCTCAGCATTCTCTTAGGATTGTTTTGTCTATCTTTGGTTCCATATGACATTCAGGATTTTTTTTATTTCTGTGAAAAAATGTTGCAGGTATTTTGATTAGATTGCATTGAATCTTTTATCTACATTTGGTAGGGCAGTCATTTTCATGATATTAATTCTACCAGTTCATAAATACAAGGTATCTCTCTATTTTCTACTCTTTCTCCATTTTTTTTATTAGAAATTTGAAGTTTTCATTGTAGAGGTCTTTTACCTCTTTGATAAGGTTTATTCCAAGATATTTTACTGTCTTGGAGTCTATAGTAAATCTGATTGTGCTTATGATCTCTTTCTTGGTGTCTTTATTTTGGTATATAGAAAGGCTCTTGACCTTTATTTTTTTACCCTGCCACTTTGCCAAAATTATTCTTTACTTCTAGAACTTTTCTGTTGGAATTTTTAGAATCTGTTATATATAATATCATCTGTAAGTAGGAATACCTTCTCTTTTACTATTTATATTTCTTTAATTTCCTTCTTGCCTTACTGCTCTAGCTAGTGCTTCCAACACTGTATTGTAAAGGAATGGGAATAGTGAGCAATTATAATTCCTTCCTGATTCTAATAGGAATTACTTTGAGGTTTTCTCCATTTAGGATAATGCTGTCTGTGGGTCTGTCATATATAGCCTTTATTATGCTGAATTATTTTCACTCCAGTCCCATTCTCACTAAGACTTTTATCATGAAAGCATGTTGAATTTTGTCAGGCTTTTCTACATTTATTAAGAAGTTCATGTGATTTTGTTTTTCAGTTTACCTATAATTTATTATATTTATTAATTGAAGATGGATGCTTAAAAGAAATCCCACACTATCTCAGAATTGAGAATAATAGATGGTTATTTATTTAGTGGTAAACTCACAAATCAATATTCTCTGCTGGAACGGAGAAGAGCAACCGAATCCCACAACTGGAAACGAGACCAGACACATGCTTTACATTGGCATATATATTATAAGAGGCCACGCAGAAGTGAGCGGTTACTTAAAGGCTGCTGGCTGTAGGATTTCCTGCAGCAATTAATTTACCTATGATAAGCCAGCCCTGAATTTCCAGGATAAAGCCAATTTGTTCATGATAGATAATCTTTCTGATATGCTCTTGTGTTTGTATTGATAATATTTTCTTGAGGATTTTCACATCTATGTTCATCCGGGATATAGGTCTGTAGTTCTGTTATTGTTGTGTATTTACCTCATTTAGGTATTAAAATAATAAATATTGGTTTCATAGAGTGGGAATAGAAGTGACCCTCTGTTTCACTTGCTGCTGCTGAAGAGTTTAAGAAGGATTGTTGATAGTTATTTGAAAGTCTGATAGAATTCTGCAAAGAATCCATCTTGGACTAGGTTTTTTTTGAGTCAGAAGGCTATTGTCTTCTTTTGTTTAGGTTCTTGATCTCTTCTTATTTTAACTTTGGTACTCAGAAAATTGATCCATTTCTTTTAGATTTTTCCAATAACGGCATACGGATTTTAAAATATTCCCTCATAGTATTCTAGTTCTATAGTATTCACAGTGATGGTTTCCTCATGACTTCTGAGTCTGTTAGCATCTCTTTCTTTCTTCTAGTTATTTGGGCTAAATGTCAGTTCATTTTGTTTTCTTCTCAAACCAGCAGCTCTTAAGCTCATTGACTCTTATATTGTTTTCATTGCTTCTATTTCATTAATTTCTGCTTCGATTTTTATTATTTATTGGAGTCAGCTGGATTTGGGATTGGTTTATTCTTGTTTTTCCAAATTCTTGAGTTGCATAATTAAGTCATTTGTTTGTATTCCTCTTGACTTTTTAATGTAAGCACTAGGGATATAAATTTCTTAGAACTGTTTCTAATGTGTACCAGAAGTTTTGCTATGTGTCATGTTTTCATTTTCATTCAATTCTACCAAAGTTTTGACTTATTTTTTAATTTCTTTTTTGAGCCAGTTATAATTCAGTAATGGGTTGCTGAGTCTCTATGAGTTTTTATACTTACTAGAGTTTTGTTTTCTGTCTGTTTTAAGTTTTATAGCATAATGGATAGCTGGGCTTATTTATGTTTTTCTGGTTTTGTTAAGGTTTGCTTTGTGTTCCAGCATGTGTTCTATTGTATAGAAGCTTTCACATGCTGCTGGGTAGAATGGATATTCTTTGGCATTTAGGGAAACTCTTCAGTAGATATCTGTTAAGTCTATTTGATTCAAGATGCCATTCTGAGACTTCTATGTTTAATTTTTGTCCAGGTGACTTAACTGATGGAGAAATTTGGTACTTAAATTACACACAATTATTGTGTTAGTATTAATTGGTGTCTTTAATTTTTTTCAGTATGCTTTTTATGAAATTGAGTGCATCAAAGCTTGATATATATATATACTTAGTATTGCAATGTTTTCCTAATTATGTGATCCCTACATTAGAATGACATGCCCTTCTTTAAGCCTTCTGACTAGTTTTAGTTTGAAGTTTACTTTGTTGGATATTAGAATGGCAATGCCTGCTTATGTCTTGACTCCATTCACTTAAAACACTTTTTTCCATCCTTTCTCTATAGGGTGGTGTCTATCTTCCATGCTGTGATAGGCTTCTTGTAAGCAATAGATAGATGGGTTTTATTTCTTCATCCATTCAACTAGTCTGTATCTTGTGTTTGGAGAGTTGAGCTGATTTGTACCTAGAGTTCTTATTGAAAGTTCTGTGTAGATTGCAGTCATTTTGATGTTTTGTCAATGGTTTGTGCTTAGTTGTGGTTTTATTTCTCATTAAATTATAGTTTTGCTTGTTTTCTCTCTACAGTCTCTTTACTGCACTTATTCCTCTCTTCAGCTCAAAGTATTGATTCCTGTATTCTGTTTAGCACACTTTTTCTTGAATATGAATTTTTAAGGATGTTTGGATCATATAATTTTTTTTCCTTATTCAACTATTACAGATACTTTTGTTGAATATGGTAGTCTAAGTAGGCAGACATGGTCTTTTAGAATTTGGACTGTATTGCTTCAGGGTCTACTGGATTTTAGAGTTGGGTGTATTATGATGGGTTTCTCTTATAAGTGACTGGTGATTTTTGCTCTTATACCATTCAGAATTTTTCTTTGTTCTATATATTTAGTATTTTGACTATGGTATGCTGTGGATTAAACTTTTTATTAATCTTATTTATTTGGTGTTCTCTGTGTTTCAATTGTGTGGGTATATCTTTCCTTAGTTTGAGGAAGTTTTCTTCTATGATCTTGTTAAATATCTATTCTATGCAAATGACCTGAGATCCTTTTCCCTTTTTATGCCTACGATTAGAGGATTCAGTCTTTTGGTTGTGTTCTACATTTCCTGTATGTTCCTTTACTGGACTTTTACATTTTTTTCTCTTCTTTTTACACATTTAGTCTACATCTATTTTATCATTAAATATTGATATTCTATCTTCTGCTTGATTCATTTGATTTGCAAGAATTTCCCAAGAACTGTTTATTGAGATCTTTTTTTCCAATTCCATCTTTATTTTGGCTTGTGGTCTCTTCAGTGTTTCTATCTCTTTACTGAATTAAGTTTTCAAATATTCAAGTCCCAGATTATTTTGGCTGTTTCATTCAGGTGCATATCTTTATTTTTTTGGACATTATTGGAGAGTTTACTGTTATTTTCTTGGAGATCAGTGAGGTGTCTCTCCATATCTTCTTTAAATCCTGTGAATTCTTTGATAAAGTTTCTGAATTTTAAAATTGTGTCTCAGATATTTAACTAAGTAGTTTTCATTAAAAAATACTTCTATAGGAACAATTAATTTGATGGAAGACATGGTGTTTTGGCCATTCTTTTGTGTTGGGAGAGGGCGTGGAATTTGACCTGGGTGTGAAGACTTCTTTCTTTCATTGAGTATCTGATATAATAATCTGGCCTTCCTTAGATTGGGACAGGTACATGACCAGAAGTACGCCAGTTAAATCTGGTGGATGCACTATTTAAATTATACCAGGAAAAGATGGCTCCTAGGCTATAAGTCCAGATCTGGTAGGCAAATAGAGAAGATTTGAGGACTGAGAGTCTAGAAATAATCTTGTGGGTTTACAGATGGTAAAGAGTTGGGACAAGAGAGAAAGGGGAAGAAGTGACTTGCCTAAGAAAGGTGTCTTGAATAAATGGGTCTCCTGTGTCTCTGGCTTTAAACTTGGACTTTTTACAGATGATGAAGGATTGGAGAAGGAAAGACAAAATTTTTAATAGACAAAGTTGACTGCTAAAATGTTAAGTGGTAGGTATATCATTATACATTTGCCAAAATTATTTTAATGTACAACAAACATAAACTCTAATATATCCTATGGACTTCAGAGGCTGATAACATGTCAGAAAAACATTCATCAGTTTTGACAAGTAAACCGCTCTTTTGGGTAAGGGTGGCAGTCAGGAAAGTCATTCATGTGTGGAGACTCTGTGCTTTCCATTAAGTTGCCTATAAGCTTAAAACTGCTTTAAATGATAAACTGTATTAGCTTACAGACTAAGTTGAGTCTCCATCTCAGTCACTTTGTTCTCTATACTCCCTCCCACTAACACAAATTGACCTTTCAGCTGTCTGACCTAATTTTGCATACTTTAAAAAAGGCCATTGCTTTTTGTGGGCAACTTCTTGCTTCTTCTGTTGACTAATGAACTCTAGCATTTGCTCCCAAATTTTGTTCTGTGAGTTGAAATATGTAATAGTGAATACTGTATGGACTTTGATTTGGTTCCAAATTAAAACATGCTTTGAGTCGTGCCTTTACTCGCCACTAGTAATATAATTAATGAGGAAATACTTAATCATATTGTGTTTTAGCCCCCCAATATTAAATTTCTACAACAGTACCTGCAACACAAGTGCTATATAAATGAGATATGGTATGCAAATATTAATAACTCAAATTGTGCCTGCTGTTTAACAAACACTCCCTCAGTTCTTATGTCAATTAAATTTGGCTTCCACATTTCAAAAGTTTACAATGTCTGTCATGGCTGTAAAGTATCCCATGCCAACTACGATAGTCCCTTACTTTGGACACTGAAAATAAATTTTTCACCCTTCTGTTGAAAACTGAATTTCCAAGACTTGCCTTGTGTTTTTCTGGAAGAGTCAAGTCAGAGTCTATCCAAATAAACAATGCTCTTAACATTGACCCAAACTAGGAGCAATTATTTAGAAGACTTATCTCCTTATTGTTAGATCTTACTCCGTGTACTAATGTCCATATTTACAAGGATTGTGAAACCAGTAGAGAAAATTAAAACCATTTCCATTGCAGAGAACAATGAAATATCCCTTTCTTTAACACAAGCAAGTGCAATGGCCACAGTGATCATCTCTTCCACAAACACAGACAAGCACATTCTCGAGCTGCAAGAACAAAGTACACCAATCTGAATTCCTCCAACAATAAGAATATGTTGACTTGTGCTCTTGTAGATTCTGGAAGACCAAGATGGAGGCACAAGAATAATAGTTTCTGCTGATGGCTGGGGGAGAAGGTACCCATGTTTGTTTCATAGCTTCTGGTGCTGTACCAGTGACCTTTGCCTTGCAAAATTGTTACCCTAGTCTCTCCTTTCATGTTCACAAGCCACAACCCCTATGTTTGTGTCTGTATTTGAATTTCTACTTTTTAATTTCTACTCTTTAAGATGATATTGGTAGTACTGGACTAGGGGACCCCTCTATTCAGGTATGAACTTATCTTTCTGTGACCCTTTTTTTCATGCAAGGTCATATTGTGAGGACTCTGAGTTAGGATTTCAACATAATAATTCATGAGGACACAAGTCAAACCATAGCCCGGTCAGGTGTACATTGAGAGAACTCAATTTTTAATGTGTGCTTCGAATTCTTTTTTGAACATGCTCCTTACAAAAATAAAAAAGTGTCCTTATTTCTTTGCAGATCATTTGGAAAAACAGGAAATTCAATGTAATCAAGTCTTTTTATTTCTATAACCCTACTAGTAAGTGATTGTGGAATATACCAGTTAATATTTCTCGTATGTTCCAGTACTGAACGATGTAACTGCATATAATTTATGATTCTTCTTCCAATTAGGTGGGTTTCTTAAAAAGTCAGGTCACACAGAGACAGTCTGGAGGCTTATTAATTAGAATCAAGTAAGACAGACCGGCATTATATGCCACCACAATAAAAAGTATAGTAGAATCAAAAGAAACAGATTTCCTACATAGGAATAGTAGACAAACTATAAAGGAAGAAGTGGAAAACAGGGTAAAAATACAATAAAGTTCATGCCATGCAATCTATAGAAGAAGCAGACCAAACTACTATTGCTTAAAACGGCCTAGTAAGTGGAGAAGAGAGAATATACAAACACAGATAAATAGCTTGCAACAAAGCAGAATAAAATGACAAATAAAACTTAGCAGCAAAGTTCTGATGAGAAAAATTTCATTTTCAAATTTTAATTTTTTAATACTTTAGTCATATGCATGCTTATATATCTGTGCATCTCTTTGTGTGTATGCATCTATATGTTTGTGCGTGTTAGCACAGATGTCTGCAGAGGTATTGGACCTTCTGAGAGTTGGAGTTAAAAGGTGGTTGTGAATACCCGATATTCATGCTAGGAGCTGAACAGCACTCCTCTGCAAAGCAGTCTCCATTTTTAACCATTGCACCATCTCTCAAGCCCCTAAGAAATGATTTGTTATTTGCATTTATGTTTTGATGAAGGAAGGAAAGCATACGCATAGTACTTGGTGAAAGTAAATTAAGTTGATTATTGCTATCGACTCAAGGCTAAGCTGATATTGATGGTATTCGTATTTGAAACTAAAATCAATCCATTTACCATGCTCCAATAGAGTAACTTACTCTGAATGAGAAACTAGCTTCTAGTAGGAGACAATGTCTCTAGTCCCCTGAGTCTTTCTGAAAAACAGGAAGAGTAATGATTTACAGTGCTGTAACTTTATGTTGCCAGTGATGGGTGGTGCTGGCTGGTGGATGAGTGGGTTATGGGGTGATGAATGGGGGTGGTGATGGTGATGGTGGGTGGTTGGGTAGTGGTGAGGGTGGTGGTAGTGTTTCTGTGTGCTGTGCTCCTGTCGGAACAGTTTACATCAGGAACTAAAGATTATAACCTTGAAAATTAAAGACTGGTGTGTTCTATTTAGGCTGATAGGTAGAGGATTAGCATCAGGAAAGAAATAGGTCTCCACTTGATCTTAATTTTAATTTTATAAGCTTTAATCTTAATCTTATAAACTTATATAGATTTGTATCAAGCAAAGGATATCAGATCTTATGCAACAAACTAATATCAGAGTGTGAATTCTAATAATACACTATTGAAGGCTTTAAAAAAAAAGGGACAACTTCTACGCAGAGGACAGACACTGAATTGGTAATTCTTCAATGGAAATGATTTGTAGCCAAAATAGAAACTTAGGATGAGAAAGAGCTCCACACTCAGGGCTTTAGATATGTGCCTAGGCCTGTCAGGTAGCACATAACGTAGATAGATACTGAAGTCCTCGCAGATGGTGATGAAAGAAATGTTGATCTTTATGATGTATGCAGAGTTTAAGAAGCCATACCTAGTGCTGAAATCTGGTTTGAAGTTTCCCTATATTGAGGAGCCTTCTGTTATCCTTGTGTCTTAGGAAGAGTTTGTTAAATGTTACAATCTGGCCTCATCTGTGCTTTGAAAAATTAGGAAAACTACCTATGTCCGTGCTTGGGACGTGGTAGTACACAACAAGGCATCTGTGTCCTCCCAGTTGAGGTTGAATATTTACAAGAGCATCTGCCCAGGGGAAGAGATTCGCCAGCATTTCTGGACAGAACAGGCTGCAATGAAGACAGGGGTCCTGTGCATGGCCAACAGCAGAAAGCCAGGCAGATGTTGAACATTCATGGAGGAGCCTCTCTGAAGCATCTTTATTCTGCCAAGTATTCTGGAAGAAAAAGTAAATCAAGGAGAACAGGAGTTTGGGAGCAAAGAGCTGCAACTACCCAACATGGCAGCTACTGACCAAGTGACACAAATAGCAAGAACTGCCCTTGGTTTATAGACTAGATGTTTCTACCATGCCACTTCTTTGTGTAGCTAATCTACTTTGACAAGCAAGGTAATATATATTGTTCTCATTAAAATCTTGCTTTTAAAAGTAAAGGTAATGAGATACTCATCTGCCCTTGATGCTCAAGCGTATGCAAGTCTCTTGGTAATAAAAACCTTCTCACGTCAACTATCAATGTCCTTTTCTTCTATCCTGTTTCTCTTATTTCCATACAAAACTGTTAACTAGACATAGAAAAATGCTGCACTTCACCTCCTCTCCCTGTCAACTTTTGATAAGCTTGTTAGTGACTGTTGATATAACCAAAGGGTGAGGGAAAAAATGTAAGAGAGGTAAAGAGGTCTGAGTAGGCAACACACTAATTAACTTCCTCTGACTATTCATTGATTCAGAGAGGAACATAGAAAAGTCCCCAAATATCAATAGCGTTTTGAACTGAGAGACTATTGATATCTCACATAGGAAAGAAAAGAAACATCTCTGCCGTCATTGTCAGGTGAAAAGGTGCAGGTAGTATATTTCAACCGTGATGTAGAGAGGTTAAAGTCCTTTTAGGCATCATCTAGCGGTAGCAGAAAAAGAAATAAGTTCAGAGAAGATGGGTTAAGGATAATCTAGTTCATCCTTCTGTCTCCTATTACAACAACATTTTCATTTTGCCTCAAAGTTGGCAACTTTACCAGAAAAGGTAGCTATTTTACTTGGTAAATACAGGTGGGTCCCATATTTTTTCCAATAAATACATCCTGTGAAATACATATAAATCAAATATTTTTAAATGTGCTCTATGAGATTCCTCTTTTTAAAAAAATGTCTTGGTTTCTTGCTTGTAAAAGTAAATGTCATTTTGGGATTAAACAATTGCTTTATGGTATTTTTAATTAAGGTATAACTGTGGTCAAAAAATTAATATTATATGCTTGTTCTGCCTGTGGCTTACTAAGGTACAGAACAGACTAATTAGAAACTTTATTGACTGTCAAATGAGTATTGTTCACCATAAGGAAGTGTACCATTCTGAACAGAGTTTCAGTATCCTTGAGTTATTAGGACACCCCATGCTTTATTTCAAGAATACTTCATCTGAGTTAAATATCTCTCCTCAGCTAAGGTCACAACTAATTAGTGGCAGGACTAGGTTTGGATCTTTCTATGGTCCAATGTCTTTCAAGTGTAGCACATTGTCCGTGGTATATCAATCATATCTTCTGCATCTCCATATATGACTTTTCTATCTCCCTGCCCAGGTCTCCACATCCCTCTAACACCTTATTTGCTGCAATGAAGTTTGATATTGCCTTCCTCTTCTCAACGGTAGCTAACACAACAATTAGTTGGTGTTACTATGAAATAATTATCACAAATCCATATTAACTCCTCACCTTTAAGGCAAGTCCTGGAAGACCGATCAACCCCGTTGCTTAAGAAAATAACACTGTCATCATTCTCTGAGGCCAGAGGGCTACAAATGAAGAAAAAATTGTTTGACATCTCAGAATTAGCTAAAATATAGATATGCTATAGCAATTTAAAATAATAATTTCTGTTTCATTCCATTCTTGGTTTATAAGCAGGTGTGTTTTCCTATACCAAATGAACAAATTCAGATTAAATTATGTGTACTACAACTAACCTCTGACCTGAACAATTCATGAATTGTAAAAATTATATTCAAGTGAAATGAATGAAACTAATTAAGGATGATTATATTTCTTTCACCAAACTCAAAAAAAGAAAAAAGAAGTAAATTATGAACAATAAAGAGGAAAAGGAGGTAGATAAAGAGAAGAAAGAAAAAAAGGAAAACTGGTAAATAGACACTTAGCACTTTTAAGAACTTCTTAACTAAAATGTAAAAGTTTCTCATTATAAAACAAGTCAATTCTTACACTTTGATTTTACTATATCCTTAAATTTCCAAAACAAAAATATTTTAATACCAGGTGGTAGTATGATACTCAGACCACAGTAAAACAGATTTCACTTGACTACAGAGAACTACAGAATATACAAGTTCTTGCCTAAAAAGCAATCAATGCTCACAGACTACGCAGGAAACCAAATTATGTCTCCGTGAAAGGGAACAGAGGAGCAAGAGAGAGTGAAGAAACACTCTTCAGGTTGCCTTCCACTAACGCTTTCTGGGAACTATTTCTCTCTCACTTAGCATATGCGGATGCAGTCCTTAATGCTTCCCTGTGGCTCTGGGAGATGGTGAGAAATCATAGTCCATGGATCTCACAGAGAGAACTGTTTCCTCCTTGAAATCCGGAATGGCTCCCCATGGCTGCTCAACCTTAGGAACCTGTAGAGTATCCATGGTCCAAGAACTACCAAGGCAATTTTGTGCTGGATAGAGCCCAGAGAGGAGCTTTTCTTCACATGCTATTGATAACAGACAGGAATATATCTTCTTTAACTGGATGAGCTGCCCTTTAAAGCCTCCCACTTCAGTGTAATAGGACAGATTGAATATTTCTCCATGTTAGTGGGTGGAAGTTTTTCCACTGACACCCAGTTGCTCTTTTCTTGCTGAAAGCAAAATACAGATTTCCTTTGGGTGCAACAGACATCAAGAAATAAAAAATAGCTGTCTCACATGCAATGCAAAATGACATCCAAATAAATCACATCAGAAATCACACATGGCAGAAGTAAGCTTCCTTTTTGAAATATTTTGGCACCTGACATAAGAGCAAGAGAACTGCACAGACCACCTGAAAAATGAAAGATTTCTGTCACAAATAATGATAATAATATATACATTGTAGGCGTTCCCTGAAATGTGGAATGAGAAGTAGCTAGCTAGTCAAAGACAGCACTTTGGGAAATATACCTCATAACTACCAAACTAGGGATCAGATCTATAAGAGTAAATTGTAGCTGGCCTGAGTACACATGCAACACAAACCTGCTTCAGTGGTAAGAAACTTAGCAAACCAGGTGCAAATAAGATCAATCCATCACAAATGCTTTCTGGGTGACATCATCAAATAGGTCCCAAGATTTAAAACAGTCTCCTAAACAATGGAAATCCCTTAAAAGCTCACTTCAAATTAATCTTAATTCGCTTTATTACCTAGAAATCCCAATCTGAAATATCAATGGAATGATCATTTTCTTTCTAAAAGTCATTAGTTCATTCTGAAATTTTCTCATTGTTTCTCTCAGAGATAATGAAATTCTTCCTCAAAAAAGTTAGTTTATCTCTAGAAGCAGATTAAGGAAAAGCATATACCTCATTTCTTCAAAAGGTACAATTTGTATGTCTGCTAATAACTTAATAATTAAAAATCATATAGGACCTGTATGAAATATTAGCAAGACAAGTTCCCATCTATGTATATATAAGTCATTGAATGAGTTAGAAGGGAAATTGACTCAGCAAAATATAATATATTGGTTAAAATGTTAAAGGTGATGCTTGAAGTTTATAACCTGTCAGTTCAATAGGATTATGTATTAATTCTCTTGGCGAAAGAGATTACAACTTTTGGGGGATTTTTCTTGATGAACATCTGAAGATAGTGCTAGCATGCAGCATTCTCTAAACCTTAGACATGATGGCAGTGCATGTTACTTGCTGTTTCTCCTAAGAAGAGAGATAACATGATCCTATAGATGATCTAACCTTACCCAGAGAACTCAAACAAAATATTCACTCTTTTTCATTTCTTATTTTCAAATGCTCACTATAGCTGAAGCAGAAAGCTATATTTCTCTGCAATCCTTTGGCTATGCTATAAATGTGAGCTTAAAATTAAGGAAACATGACCTAAGACTAAGTCACTGATGAGTAGTATTTGTTCATATTTGGTTGGATCAGATATTTCATGAAAATTTTTGTGAATGCCTTATATTTTGTGCATATTAAGTACAAACAGCCAACGCTGCAGGTAACACTGACTCTATAATGCTTTTTTCAATATTCTTTTTTCATTGTCATAATATTTATTGATTTCTTACAACATATACGGAATGAGGTTCTGGAGTGCTGTCACAAAAACAAGCTAAACAACAGATTACAGAAGGAAAACCCAGTTCAGTACAGGAGAGATATGGAAGACTTTATGAATGAGACATAGCTGATTTCTGGAATGCTTCCTTTTGAAACCAAAATCAACAGCAAGACAGCATCTAAAGGAGGAGAGAGCAATTGAGTATGGTAAAACAAACTATCACACTTTTTCTCATATGAAGAAAACGCACACGCACGCTCACATGCATGCACACGCGCGCGCACACACACACACACACACACACACACACACATACAAGACTATGTAGGTGAAGAAAAAGGACCATCAAAGATTAGGGGAGGGAGGCAGCAGGGTAACAAATTGGGCTAAATAAAATGATACAGATTTATGAAAATGTCAACAGGAATGCCATTATTTTGTGTGATAACTCAGAAAGTTAACAAAAAGGAAAAATTTAAGACAAGAAAATCTTCTCAAATTTAAGAATTTACATGTGGCCCAGAAATGGTACAACTTCAAAACAGCTACAGCATAGAACACCTGCATGAAGTAATAGACAGATGCATCCTAGGCTCATACGACTTGAGTCTATTCTCCATGTAAAAGCATTATGAGTTCCTCCCTGCATATTCACCAACTCCTGCAAGTTTGCCTCTGATCCACCCACACTCACTGGGGCACACACACACACAGAGTAATTAATTAATTATTAAAAATAAAAAAGAAAGGATGTAGAGAAAGTTGAGCTAGCCTGGTTAGTGGAAAGAGATTCACTTGGTAATTTTGCTGAAGCATTTGGAGAGAAGAGAGAAAAGATCATTAATTTTTACAGCTAAGAAGATAGCTTTTAAATGGCTGCAAAAATTTTTGGCACCTATTCTAGAATAAATAATAATTGCCATAATAGAATACCAATTCACAAAGTGATCACATGAGTGGGCAGAAAGGCGCCTTCATGAATTCTTTCCTAAGTCGAGAGCCTATTTGAAAGGCTGTTAGTCTTCCTAGCTGGTACTGATGTATCATTTCATCATAAACCAAGCTCACTAATAACTTCTCAAATCACCTATTAAGATATATACCGAGCCAAGCACAGTGTCTCAAATCTTTAATCCCAGTATTCAGTGGGCTGAGGCAAAAGAAGATCTGTTAGTTCAACGCCAGTGTATACTACAGAACATATCCTGTCTCGAAAAAATAAAAAGGGGAAAGATTCATGCCTTGTATAACAGATATGCTCCTTAGAAAATCCTTAGACTCCACAAATTTAAAATCTAGTATTTTTAAATGTCCAAAGAAGAAAATGTTTATTTAAAGATATCCTGTGATAAATGTTTAGTCAAGGAAGCATCCTTTCATAACATGAATAATTCCCTCATGATTATAGGTTAGTCACTTTGAATTTTCATATACTGAATTATGTTTTATTAAAGGGAGTGTATCCTAACTGGCAATGATTTTATGTTACAAACTGTATATCTTCTACGTATTTGAAATTTCAGTGTGAAATAAATGCAAACATTATTCTAATCACCTTTACGCCATAAATATGCCAAAATATCCTTAGCCAATGAAAAACTCCTCACCACTAAAAACATGCTTTCATAAAAAGCAAATTAGATACATATTCTTATGGAAAATAATTTAAATATATTCTTTGAATCATGTTCTACATTTTTCCCCAAAGCAGCTATGTTGTATCTTAACAAAGCTTAATGTTTAGCAGTGTATTTATATGATTTTATTCCTTTTGTTTTTTCTTCATTTGGCAGAACATACAGTACTATACAGGCATGTGCCTGGATATTTAGTCATGTAATGCCAGAAGTCCATGCAATGCTTTGAACTGTTTTGTTTTAAAAGAATGTGTGGCTTTTTACATGCTCTGGCACTTGTATATGGCTGACACCAAAACTCTCTTAAAGACAGAACCAACTTGTCATTTGAAATTTGAAAAACTGCACAGATTCAAAACAGTGATGACTATTGTACTCAAGGAGCAGGACACACTTAGGGAAGGAGCAAGCCTTGGGTCTACTTCGTAGTGGTTGAACTGCTTCCGACAAGATGGTGCCATGAAGTTCAAAATAAAATGGATAACTTTTATGTACATCTCTTGTAAATGCAGTGATTACTAAATATTAGTAGCCAGACAATATGACCACAGTTTATATCTAATAACCATTTTCCTTAAGTGAAGTAGAGCTAAGGAGAAACTGATTCCTCTGATCTTGGATATTTATAAATAGCCAATGAATTTATGAATGTCTGAACCATTAGCACTGTGGGTGCCGAATAAGTTCTTTTACCTACATTGATAAAAACTGCTTTGTAATCTAAACCAGTGCCTCTGAACTCTGAAATATCTGAAATTCTGCTACTATTGCAAATACACATTGGGATTCATTCAGTATGATAAGTAGGTGCCTGCAATCCTACATTTCTAACAGAAATTCATGTGATACCATTGTTGTTGGTCTGTAGACTATACTCTGGAAGAAAAAATATAATTTGTTTTCAAATTGAGAAATGGATTCTGTATCCTATATTTGGTGATGATTCAGGTAGTTATTCTAAAGTTTATTTATACAAAATTTACTCAGAATTTTTTATATACATGAAAGGATATGGGTAGAAACTAAATAACAGCATGAAAATTGCATAAGACATAGTCCAACAGCTTTGGTTTGAACTACAGTTCTTCTAAAACCAGATATAGGGTCTTTATCCAAATGAATAAATTTTCCAAGATAGCATTGCTTCTTGTGGAATTTCCAAAGGTATAGTATATGCACAATAATAATATTATGAAAAGGAGAAAATACACATCAAATTTACAGAACCTTTAAAACTATAAACATTTTACATGAATTGAAAAAAATGTTGTGATAATAGCTATATAATAAAAACAATTGACATATTTGTTGCAATCCCCAATCAAACAGAAACCACATCACTCACAGAAATGGAACAACAGTACTAAATTAATGTAGAAGAGGATGAGATAGCCAAGCAACCCTAAGTAGCAATTATGCAGGGTCAAAACGACTGGTTTCAAACCCAACTGCAGAAGCGTAGTACAAAACAAGTTGGCAATGACACAAAAACATACAGGCCAATGCAAGACAATAAAGCATCCTGAAATAAAGGGTACTGCTACAGCCATCCAGCTTCCAACAAAGGCACCAAAGATATGTACTGGGAAAAGACAGGCTTGTCAACAAATGGTTCTGCAATGTAGAAGAATGAAATTAGATTCCTATATCTTTTCTTGTATAAAAATCAATTCAAAGACCTTAATGAAACACATGAAACTCCTAAATGGCTAAAGGGAAGCCCTTCAAGGCATTGGCATGGGCAAGGGTTTCCGAGAGGGCTTTCCAACAGTTCAAGAGATGTCAATAACTGACAAAATGAGATTGCAGAGAATTAAAATGCTTCTTCACATCATGTAAAGAAAAGGGATAGGAGAAAAACCTTTACTGCCGTACATTTGACAGACGACTAGCTTCTTAAACTAAACAGAACTAACGTTTTAAAGACCAAGAAAATAAATAATCAAATCAATACATGGAAAGATGGAATAAGTTTGCCCTTTTCAAAGGATAACATACAGCTGGTCAATAAAATGATGGAAGGAATGCTCAGGGCTGGAGATATCTCACACAGTGGTTAAAATCGAGTACTGCTCATGCAGAGATCCTGAGTTCGGTGCCCAGAACCCACTTCTGGTGGATCAAACCACCTCTAACTCCAGCTACAGACCTCTTACTGCTTCTCCAGGTTCCTGCGTGCACACACACACTCAGCTTCACACACACACACACACACACACACACAAAATCAAAAATAAAACAAAATTTTCAGCACAGTTATAATGGGATTGTTTAGCACATCTATTTCCTGAAGCTGGATATTGCTTGGCCCATTTAACAATCTGTGGAAAGATCACTAATAAAAAGCTTGATTTATTTTTTCTCCTGTAAAACCCAGGTGTTTTACCCATAAACATCTCAGTGCAGTGCATATCTGAATCACACTGAAAATAATCTAACCAAATATGGGAAACCTTATCAGATTAAAGTTAAACAGAATAAAAAACAAACCTCTGGAAGGGCACTGGAAACTAGACTCCAGTGTGGTATGTTTCCACTTGGAAGTGTGTCCCAAGAATCTGCAGATTAAAGAAATGTCATGCTCTTGACTCAGAATGTGCTAGAATCACCTTAATCATGCCTCATGTGGGCAATTGGATTATTGTCTGGATGGTTCTATGGGTCAGTCATAATAGGTGTCACTGAGAAGGATACTATCTAAGCTTCTATCTGGGCAGTCATCTAAGCTTCAGAGTTCATAGGTTCACCCTGTACATTCTTAAAAGAACAGATTGTGAATGGCCTATAATCAAGCTTTCATACAAATATATAGCCTAAACTCTATGAATGATACACATTGTTAAACAGCTCTGGGGGGTCATTAAAAATGCTCGCTATCCATCCTCTACTTCAAAAGTTGAATTTGTCCCATAGCATGTGACCAATATGATTAAAAATACATTGCATCTTGTACGTATTGACTGAAAATATTAACTCAGCTAGACCTCTGTAAAGACAGCACAAGCTACTAACTATGTTTAAAATAAATATTGGTTTTATCAAACATGAAGATATAGGTTGTCCAACATCTAGAGACTGTGCATCCTTAAAATGATGCTTGCAAATTGATTTACACTTTGCTCCTCTCTATTCATTCTTTCTTTGCTCTTATTTCTTTCCTTCCTGATTTCATTCTCCTTCATTGACTTCCTTTCTCCATGCTTCTTCTTTGTGACTGTTATTTATTTATTTATTTTGCAGTGGGTTTCTCACTCTGTTGTCCAGCCTAATTTCAGTCTTTAGACTAGTTGAGTCCATGGGCATGTCCCAACATACTCAGATGCAGTTTTGTAAGATGACAGAATGAAACCAAACTTTTCCTACAAAATAAAAAGAATATTATTGAAAAAAATGGGCAACATAATATGTGGGCACTCTTTTCATGAGCTTAAAAATAACTAAAATTTAAATATATATGCATTGTCAGGTTAAATGAGAATGTCTCTCATAAGGCCATGTGTTTCAGTGTGTGGTCCCCAGTTGATGGAACTGCTTAGGAAGGATAAGTAGGTGTGGCCTTGTTGAAGGAGGTGTGTCACGAAGAAGTGATCTTTGGGGCTTCAAAAGTCCATGTCAGCCCTTTGTTTATACAGCCTGACAGCAGCAGTGAGGTCCCTTGTCCAGCAAGGGGCCCTGATCCTCTACCAGAAGATCCATTGGAG
>LOJH01014507.1:0-18413 GCA_001685095.1 Ellobius talpinus
GAAATGCATGGAGATGGGAGAATGGGATCCCCTTTATTGTCAGCAAAGAAACAAATAATACAGGAAGTAACTAAGGACAGGGTTCTCCCCAGGATTGACCTTCAGTGACCTAGTCCCTCAAAATCGAAGCCACCTTAAAATTTCTAGAAAAAAATCTCCTAGAATAATGCGACCATCTGTTTGGAGAGCATTTGCGCCATAAGCCTAAGGCAGATACTGCATAAACTACATCATACCATTTCTAAGAAAGTCATAAAATTATAAAAATTAAGACAGCATATGTCTTGACAAGGATTGGCAGTTTCAGCAAGTAAAAATATGAAGTATATAATAGAATTTGAATTTCATTTACAATTTGGGTAATATTACATATTTTAAATATACATGTGTATATATGGCAACTATTTTTATCTGACATTCTATTTTAACTATAATCACTACATTATACTTAATCTTTTTCATAGCACGTGTTATGTAGACAACTTTAAATTGTTTTAATATACTTTAATATTAAAATATGAATCATCAGTTATTAAAGAGGGACAGTTGATAGCAACATCTTGAGAGATTTAAGTCATGAGCATACTGGTATCATAAGAAGTAACAGCCAGCCATCACATCAAATATCAACAGCCAAGTCAATTGGGCAAAGTCCACAAGGTTTCAATTCTGCACGAGTTATAAGAAATAAAGGAATTCCCTGTACAGAAGAAATAGTCTTCCTAGAAAAGAGTACACAAATTTGTTATCAGTACCAAATGTTTGGAACAGAAAAATATATGTAAGGTAACATTATATAATCTGATAAGATTTATTCATGCTTTAAATAATATATATATAGTCATGAAACAACAGTTAAAAATAGTTCATCAATTTTAAAAAGAGCAATGAAAGGTGTATGGGAGAGTTTGTAAAAAGGTAGAAGGAGGAACACTATATTATAATCTCAAAAAATTAAAGAGATAATTAAAAAAATCAAAGGATTTCAAATAACAAATTGAACCATAAGAATTAATATGGGAAAATCCAATTTCATAGCACATCACATCAATGACTACCTAGAAGCCTTAGTATATGAACTAAAACAGTCATCCTGACTTCCTTGCCTTCCCATCTAGCATAGAGAATTAATTATTTCAACCAACAATAGAATTCGCAGATTTATTTACAAAGATGGATGTCTCCTATTTATATAGTTACAGAGAGAAGGGAAGAGCACACAAATTTTTCGTTTCAGGGTATTTGATATAAAAACAATAATCACTGACTTATGGGTAATCTATGCAGTGAATTAAGTGTGTTTAAAGAAAAATACCTCCCAATGGTCCTTATGTGTAGCTATTTTAAAAGCTACATAGTAATCTTAATCTTTAAAGTATTAACGCTTTTAAATAAATATTGCCTGTTTCATTTGTAAATAATTATGGTGTTACTCTCATTATTGGAAGTTATATTATTAACTCTGATAATACTGTATTGACTGACAAAAGGGCTCAGAGCAGTCAGAGAAGAAACCCGTCAATGCTTTGTCAGTTTATTTGTGTATCACTTTACTCATATAGACCATCTTTGAACAATTATGTCCAGTTTTTATTACAGAGGTTAAGCCACAAAATTGTTCTTGCTTTATATAATTTATAGAAACAAAAATTATTCTCAAGGAACTATAAATCTGTGTTAAATATGCATATAAGCCCCACTAGCCTACTAAATTATTTCCATTATACAAAACCCAAAAAAAGGTCATTGAAAGTCTTTGTAGAAGAAATTTTATGTAGCCTGAGCAGGTTGTATTTAGGCAAATATGTATATAGGTAGACATACATCTATGCAGTAATAATTAGAGAAAAGCGGGCCATGAATTTGAGGGAAAGTAGGGAGCAGTGCTTAGGAAGGTTTAGAGGGAGTAGAAGAAAGAAGGAAACACAGTGATATGAAAATCTACAGAAAATCATGATGAATTGATCTAACATTTATATAACTTATTTAATCCTTAACATCATTCTCAAATAATTTTTGACATTGCTTACTTTGTAATTTATATTTTGGTATTATTAGCAAAATTCACATAGATTTCTTCATTTTAATTTAGGAGTTACATTGTCAAATTCTAAATATCACTAGTCATGACTTTGGCTTAGAATGGTTATTAGTACTGCTCCAGAAAGGTCATAATGAGAGTCGAGGGAAATGCTGTGAAGGGTTCTTCCAGTGAGGAACACAAAGTGTACTCTGGTATGTGTATTTATAATACCTAAGGGTGGAAGTTAGTGGATGTCCAGTTAGTAAGAGGAAATACCAGAGGTCGGGAGGGATTCTCAGTAGAGGAGGTTGAGTGATCTGAAATTACCTTCTTGTAGTGAAACGTGAAACATCAAATGAGACAACAAGGATGATAGACATTGCACCTGGCTAACCAATGCAGTAGGAGTTTTGCTAAAACCAAATTACACAATGTCAATGCAGAAATCTAAAATTCAGACCTCTAGGAAAGAGGCTGGATATAAAATGGCCAATGAGAAAACTTTACCACAACAAATGACAGGAAGTAAACTTTTCTGAATATTTCACACCAACTTGATGTGAAAAATACTTGGCAGTTATTGAAATGTGTTTTCAGTTCATAATTAAAAGTCATCCAAATGGAGGATTTCACTAATTTATTAATCTAAGATATTACCTATCTTTTGTACATTATCCAATAATTAATTTCTTCAGTGAGTAACCTTATAAACTTTGCGCATTTGGGCCTTGAGTTCTTAAAATGTACACCTCACATTCATAATCATTGTGATAATCAACTGCAAGTTTTCCTAAAAAATAAAGAAGAGAAAATACTCATTTTGACTTATTGAAGATATCAGGAATTTTAATTTTCCTTATGTGTATTTATGTTATGCCTTCATGGATTTCTGCACACCACATGCATGCCTAGTATCTGCATAAGCCAGTGTAGTGCATCTGATCCCCCTAGAATGTGAGTAACTTATAGCTATGAGATGTTATGTGGATGCTGGGGTGTTAACCTAAGTCCCCTAGAAAGCAACAAGTGCTCTTAACCACTCAATCTCCAATATAAGGATTTTCAAACTAGAAACAAATGAATACAAAGGAATACTGTATTTGTAGATCTAACTACTACACATTGGGAGTGTTTTGGTTATCAGCTCATTTTAGGGTTTCCACTAAATTCAGATCTCAGAATGGCTTCAGGGCTGACAGTGATATCAATGCTTTAATAAAGATGTCCTGGAATGATGGACAGTGGGTAAATAAACAGAAAAGAGAATGTAACTTGCAAGTATATTTAATTGTACAAACTTCCTTATTTTCTAGTCTTTGCCAAGTAAAAAACCAAAGGCATAGGAACAGAGAATCAGTGTTTGAGAATATCTATTACAAAATTATTGTTTTGTTTTCATCTAAGAAGAATACCTGCTTTGCTTAATATGGAAACCTAGCTCAGTGATTCTGCATAAAAAAATGTCTAAGTGCTTGCATACAATATTGAAATTGCCTTTCAATATCTTTCAAAGGTCAGCACCAATACTGAAAGCCTTTTTATATTTACCATGAGATCTTTGAGCATAATAATATTAAATTATAAACCTCAGGAGAAAAAAGGTTGAGTGTATCATGTTTATGACAGTTTCCAACTACCTTCCTTGCTACCTAGCAGAGAAATATTCAATAAATATTTGCTGAGTGGGTAAGGGAATACATGAATGAGTGAATGAATAAAGACAATAAAATATCTGACTTAAACTTTTGATTATTAAATATGATATTTATTTCAATTATATGTCACAACCTGAAGAAATGTACCCCTTTAAACTAATGAAAAGTGTATTACAGTAATGTAGAAAATAGATTTAAAATTATGATACCTTGTCTTTCAACATTTCATAGCTCATAAACGAGGAAAGCATTCTAGGTATTAAAACATAAAGAAGAAGGAATTAAACTCCTAGCTTAGGAGGAAAAATTCTTTCAACAGCAAAAACAGGTACAAGATGAATAAAGCTGATTCATTCATTATTATTCCATGAAAAAATACCTAGACACACATTTTGTTTAAATATTATAGCATGTCTCAAGGAAGACATATGTAATGAAAAGGCAAACTATATGAAGCTCAAAAAACAATAGCACTACACAAGTATTTACAGTCTGTTAGCAACTAATCTCACTGGAGAGCAATTTCTGTCATTTGCGCTCATTTATTCAGCTTTAAGAGGTTACTAGAATGTTCCTCTTCATCTGAGGCCCATTTCTTAAAGTGAATAGATCACAGTTCTTTAAAGATCAAATCATTGTTCTCAATGTAAAGAAATTGTTTTGGAGTCTAAATATATATATATATATATATCCACACCTATGAGCGATTACAAACCCAAAATAACATACACGATACATTGGCATGTGTGTTTAACCGGTTCACAAGCTCTTTAAACAAATTTAGATCATGTTTATCAAAGACGGCATTTCTTCTCTCAAATTCAATTGTCTTTAACCTGGAATGTTAGTCCTATTGTCATAACAGGCTCTAAAAAAATTCAAAAAACACATCAGACAGCCTTTGCCCCTGTTTTTCATGCTATGATTTCTTTCACCTGGACCTTCATGTAGTGGATCTAAAAGTCCACTTTGGAGCACAGTCAATGCAGAAATTTAAGTCTTCCAAGGTGAATTTCTACTGGGATAAGACCTCATAGAGCGTTTATACAGCCAAAACGATATTCCTCAAACTTGCAATACCAGTGGGACAGAAAGTGATGAAAAATGTAAGACCTTACCTAGAAGATATGTTAGAATACATGCTTGAGGTTCATGTTAAGAGAGGAGGTTCACAGAAATGGGCTTCCCCAGGTTGAGTTCTCTTAGAAGTGAGGACAGTATATAAATTTGAGATTTTAAAATATTTGAGTCTGTGTTTGATGAGAAGTAGCAGAACTCTTCTTACTCTAATGGTACAGGATTCTCAATGACTTATAAACTTGGGATGTATACATCTGGTCAAGTTATTTGGCTTGAAAATTCTATTTGCTTTAATCACAATGTGGAAATCATTATATTGCGCTGGACTCACTTGCCCCTTATCACATTTTTATCAGAAAGAAATCTAATATCTGAAATTGATGTTGGGGAAATATTATGGTAAAATAAGTTTTAAAGTGGTCTTTAAAGTGTTCACTTAATAATAATTTCATCTATTATTATATTCGGTAAAAATCAGCTAGTGGATGTCAATACTGCATTTTAAAATGCCCTTCCTGAAATCATTGAGAGAATATAAAGTAAATAAATCCTTCTTCTAGAGAATCAACTCCAAGGCAGACTTTCATGGCTTCTCTGTAAACACTCTGAGATATCAACTAATCAATTCTAGTTACTGGTGGTGCTCTTAATAATAGATCTACATATTGGCTCTTGTTAGACACTGCTACCATAGTCATCATTAATTTTGATATGCCATTCCATCAGTCTCCCTCCTTCTAAAAAATCTGTGTTGTAGAGCTGATAATGAGAGGAGTCATGGATAGCAGATATTCAGAACGAAATTTTGGACACAAACCATGCAACTGTCTGACTACAGGAATTCTCACAAATGCTACAGGTTTTATGGCACCTGGATGGCCACACCACAGATTTCAAAGTTTGACTGTTGATTACTTGAGGTGTAGTACAATAGCTCAAGTAAGGCAAGTATGTGCTTTGATTTCTTCTGTTGAACAGATTGATATTAAAAGTAATTATGATAATTCTGCATTTCTTTCTACTCTTTTAACTGACATGCATTTTGTAGCAAGAGCATGATTGTCTCAGGGAACAGGACTGTAAACCTACTGCAAACTGTGAAAGTCAGAGAGCATCTTTAGCAAACCTTAGGAGAGTTCTGTATCCTTTCATTGTTGTCAACCCAGCTTCAGACATAAATCAGTGATATCAGTGCTTCTAAGTAATTCCATGTCTGCTCATGATTTGTTTTCTGTGTCAAAGAACAGGAAAAGATGGGTGAGACCTGGTATGGGACATTGATATAGAGCCTGAGGTCTTTGAATGTTTATGTTCCAGCATGGGCAAATGAGGGTTTTTTCCTTTCATTAAAGTAAAACAAACAAACAAACAAACAAACAAACAGAAAAGCTCAGTTCTTTTCTGTACCCTGTGAAGTAAGTTTCACACAAGGCAGTTTTTTTTTTGGGGGGGGAGTTTCCTGCTGATTTCAAGATACTCATGTGTGGTGTTCATTTCCTTGTCTGAAAGATTGAGGCCAGAACTTAGCATCATCCTGAGATGAAAGCATGGCCTTTGTCACAAAAAAGATATATAAATATTAAAATAATTTCATATAGGTTAATTGGAGAAACTTTTGCATAGCTACTGGATAGAAAAGTACTGGTGTATTTGGAACTTTTATAGAAGTGTGAAAAAAACACTATTGCCAAGGTCAATTTGTGAAAGAGATGGTTAAATTGGACTTAAGATTCCAGAAAGATGAGTCCATCATGATGGATTGGAGGCATAGAATCAGAGTTCAGAACAGGAAGCTGAGAGATCACATGTTTAAAGAAAGCAAGAAGTATGAAGAGGGTACTAGAAGTAAAGTGAGGCTTTAAAATCTTACTATTCACCTCCAGTGACATACTTTCTTTTGTAAGATCATAACTCCTAACCCTCTTTAAACCGTGCCTCACACTGGAAACCAAGTGTTCAAATACCAAGTTTGTAGAGATGTTTCCCAATCGTTTCACACAAAATAGTGTGAGATGATTGGAAATATAAAGATTGTTAGTAAGGTATTGATTATGATAACTCAATGTGTCAGAGTGCTATGAAGGAATGAGTGCCTGGTTTTTAGCCAACACTTAAGACATTGGTATGTCTGCATGTGTATGCAGGTGACCCAGGTACTCCACAGGCATGTATAGGTCACTGTGACACATCAAGGAGGAGTTTTAGACTTGATTGCTCCCAGTTTATCTCCAGGTACTTGAGACATCTGATTTAAAGTAATAAGGGATATAAAAATTGAGCAAGACTTTAACTTCCCCTCTAGTTTCTCAGTACATAAGGACAGGAGAGGCCTCATACATAGGTATACGTATACAATGACCACATAAAATTATCAGACTCTGCAATTAATGTTTTCCAATAATAATTAAGAAGTATTAGTATTTTGCTAGAATGGAACTTTAATATGCTATAGTCATTGCTTTTCTATAACAGATCAATATAAAGTTCAGCTTGAAATAAAATATACCATGTTAACATTTAATTACTTCTTTTGACTCATATTTTCTACAAATAACTCTAATTCTTGTTAAGCTCACTTTAACAAAACTTTTATTCCTTTATTCTGATTTTTTTTAGACTAGAATTTCATTATTGTCCAGATTGTTTCTTCGAGTTGATCAACTGATCAACTGGCCTCAACCTCCTGAATACTGTGAGCAAGTCATAATTTACTATAGTAGCAGCCTTAAACATCATTTAAAATATAATATGAAAATAGGAAACAAAATCTAAATATTCATGTGACAAAAACTTCTTTTATTTGTCATTTACTTTAGCTACATTGAACAATAATAATGTCAATTTTCACATTTCTTCTTTTAGTTACTTTATGATCTTGCTTTATTTTCTTGCATTTCATGAAGACAATGAAAATGCTGAGGGAGACACCATGTTAATTTAGGAAATCTATTTTTGTTACTCTACTTTGTATCATAATTTCTCTTTTATTGGAAATTTCTAAAATTTACTCTTTCTATATATACTATAAAATTAGTAACATTTTTGTTTTGATATGTTCTTTATCAGAACCAATGTTTTATCGACACATTCCTTTATTTATTTGTGTTCATTTTAAATAAAAACCACAGTTCCCCATTCCTCCCCTCCTCCCCTCACTGCCATCCTAGCCTTAATGAGGAGTCAACAAAACCTGACACTTTCAGCTGAGTCAGGACCAAGCCCCTCCCTCCATCAAGGCTGAGCAAGGCATCCCACTATATGAAATGGGCTTCTAAAAGCCAGCTCATGCACTAGGGATAGATCCTGATCCCTCTGCCAGGGATCCCACAAAAAGACCAGGCTACAAAACTGTTGCTCACTTGCAATGGGCCTGGTTTGGTCCTAAGATGTCAGTCTATAGTCACTTAGCTCCATCCAGCAAGTTTGTGTCAACTGTCTCTGTTTCCCTATCATGATCTTGACCCCCCCTTGCTCATATAATCCCTCCTCCCTCCCATTGACAGGACTTCTGTAGCTCAGCCTAGTGTTTGGATGTGGATCATTGTATCTGCTTCCATAAATTACTGAATGTAAGTTCTATGATGACAGGATATTTATCAATATGATTACAGGGGAAGACCAATTTAGGTGCCCTCCACTATTACTAAGGGTCATAGCTGGGGTCATCCTTGTGGAATCCTGGGAATTTCCCTCATATCAGGTTTCTTCCTAGCCCAAAAGTGACTCCCTCTATTAAAATATCACTTTCCTCGCTCTCCCAACCAATCCCTTCCCCTACCAGACCCTCCTGTTTCCTGCATTCTCTTCTTAAGTATATGGAACATTCATCTATTTTCATCTATATCATCTCTTCTCTTTGAGGTTTCTAGTATGTTTATGTTAAAGTGGATCCAAGACTCTTCAAACAATATTAATCTAAGATTTTTTATTGTTCCAATAAAATTGACTTCTACTGTCTTCCATTATGCATAAACAATGTATTCTTACATATGCTTTCAAATCTTAAGAATAATTGAGTGTAGTGCTTTATTACCATAATCCTAGTATGCAAAATGCTGAGTCAGGTTACTTAGGTCAGGCAAACCAAAAATGACTGTCAAAACCTAGCCTCAATAAAGCAAGAAAAAAACAACCTTTAGATTCTTCCTCAGTTTTATGATGCATGGTATTTATATTAATTTATTGATTATGAAATCAATAAAATTTTATAGTTTCCCCTTATTATATTTAATTATCTTATTCTATTTTCTTACCTTGAAAATTATTGTAATTTTTATGAGGGTTAATCTGGGTTGACAAGGTGACACACTTGGGAAGACAGAACATCATTGAGGGCAGCCTTTATTTGATTGGCCTGTGATCCTGCCTGTGGGAAATTTTCTTAATTGCTAATTGATGGATGAGAGCATAATCTACTGGAGGAAGTACTATCCTTAGGCATGTGAGCCTAGGATATATAGTAAAAGTACCAAGTGTTTAAAATTCTTTTATACTCTTTAGAAGTTTCCCTGGCAAATGTCCAATAAGATAGTGATCTGTGGGTTTAAAAACATAACATTAGGAGTCAATTTATTGCTGTGTGCCTTCAATAGAATAATCACAGTAGGGTTTCCTCTTGGCCCATACCCTATCTAGTGTCAGATTCTTGGCCATGTTAGCCTAATCACATATAGATTCCATATCATAGTGTTGGTCTTAATGCCAAAAAATTGTTTAATTATCTCTATAACTTTTGTAACACTGTTGTCCCATTATCTCTGACAGGAAGGACTTTGTTATACTTGGCAGGGTTTTTAGGCAAGTGATGATTACCTTTCTCCTTTGGTAGTACGTATAACACCTTCCAGCACTGTAAATGCTAATAAGTAGGTGTAAAATTTTATTTGGCAATCAGCTTGATTCTTCCATATTTGATGATATCAATGAGTTGTGTCTTTAGCAATAGGAATTTACTCTCAGGTTATAGAGAGATGTGTGACAAAACCTTTCCCTGGGTAGTCCTAACATACATGTCTACTCATCCTACACCCCAGATGAGGAGAATATGACAGGAAAAAGTAAGACAACATCAAATCCCAACTTGCTTAACCATGAGTTTTATTGGGCTTCCTTACAGTAATATTGGAGAGGGGTTACTTAAAGGAGCAGAAATAATGCAAAGATATCTGAGACATGGTTAATAGAAAACTCCAAGAGAGAAATTGAGGTTGAATCTGAAGATCCAAAAAGCAAATCAGTCAGCCACAGGCTCTTACCTCAACCTCAGTCTGAAATAGCGATCCTTCCTCCAGGATCATTCCTCAGAATGAGACTATATCTGAGAGCTGTCTCACCCTGTTATATATTCCTCTCTAGTACTGGGACCAAAGGCATGCACCACTGGGATTAAAGGCATGCACCACCTGATTTCTTGTCAACTAGTGTGGCTACTGGGATTAAAGGTGTGTGTCATCGTGGTTACTGGGATTAAAGGTGTGTGTTACCATAATTTTGTCTGTAAGGTTGACCAGTGGGACTGTTTTATTCTCAGATCTTTAGGAAGTCTTTATTTATTAAAATACACTTGCAATCCTACTACAGATATTTGTATCACTAAATCCACAGCACAACAAAAGACAGTCACTAAAGCTAAGAACTTGGAGCACATTGCACAGACTGCAGGCAGCTACAAAAGATTGTGTGCCTTCAAGATGATTCAACTGATCTAAATCTTTTCTAGATATCTCAGCTGGTTTGTGCATCTTCCAGGCAGCTGTTGACTCAGTCTTCATAGCTTGTCTTATCTGAGAATGACTCTAAGCAGTAAGGTTTGAATAGTCTGGGAGGTCAACTTTAGGAAATCCTTGAAGCTATTTTGAGTTGATTACTAACCTACTTAAAGACTTCCAAGGATAATGAATTATTTCAAACTCAGAGGGATCTGACACACAATAGCAACCAGTAGCCTTGGCAATACTTGCTATGGTATGAGAGAGGTATTAAGTGACACCTTTGGCCAAGAACTCAACAAGATGTAAGCCATTGTTAGTAATGGAGATTTTACTTGGCATTAGATGTGAAAGCTATCTTCCTCTTCCCTCTCTGTTTCTCTAGAGCAGTGGTTCTCAACCTTTACAATTCTGAAACCCTTTAATACAGTTCCTCATGCTGTAAATTATTTTGTTGCTACTTCGTAACTGTAATTATGCCACTGTTATGAATCATAATGCAAAAATCAGTGATTTCCGATGGTCTTAGATGACCCCATGAAGGGGTCCTGACTCACAGTTTGAAAAGCATTATCCTGTACCAATTGCACAGTCTCATCCCTAGAACTACAAAAGACAATCAGTTGAAACCTCCCTTTCCCCCTACCCATATAGTCTCTGGATCCCAAAGACCATTCCCAGATAATCTCCCTCCAACCACTTGTCACTGTATCCCAACCCCACCAACTCAAATGGGCATCCTCTTCGAAACCATAGTCTGTGCCTACAGAAAACCGAATAAGTGGCCTGCAAACCTTCCTCTATCTCCCAGTCTCCCAAGATCCAATCCTTTAGTCTCTTCTCTGGTGATACAATAGAACACCAGATGCAGCCTCCCTTCCCTACTGTCCATGTCCCCTGTGGATCCCACAGACCATAACATCCTAATCTTCTTGTCCACATTCATCCATGTATCCTACCTCCAGTACCAGTGGCATTCCCTATGAAGACATGAGCTGAGCAGGCCAGAAAAATAGACAACACATAACTATTGTACTCTCCATAAGTCCAGAGAAGAAACAGAAAACAAATAACAAAACACATACCCAATCAAGGCATTCCCAGAAATCATCTTCTAAATCTATAATTATGCCTAGATGCCAGCATAAAAACATAGTCAGTAGCAGCCATGCCGATATTTCTTCAGTAAAGCCTAACTATCCTAACTCGGCAGGCCCTAACTTACCTAACTTAGCTGAGGCACAAGAAAAAGATCTTAAAACCAACTATATGAAGATGATAGAGGTTCTTAAAGAAGAAATGAATAAATTAATAAACGAAATGCAGGAAAACACAAACAAACAATTGGAGAAAAGGAATAGAGTGCTTAAAGAAATAAAAAAAAAATAGCAAACGGCCAGGGAAACAAATAAAACTATTGAAGACCTAAAAACAGGAATAGAAGCGATAAAGAAAACATAAACTGAGTGAATTCTGGAAATACAAGTTTAAGAATTCAAACATGATGTTGGCTACGGCAGAGTGAAAGAGGGGGACTGGGTTCCAGAAAGTGTCATGGTCAGGTGGCAGCTCAGACCATAAATTATTTCTCTAGACCAGCGTGGAAGCATGAGAATAAAGACAAAATTCACAAGTCTTTATGGGGGTGGGGGGATTCTCAGAGATCCCTCATAAAATCCAGAGTTCACATCCTGAAAATTTTCTCCTCGTTTATTCTCCAAACCTTGATACCAAAATGTAAACTGAGTGGGGAATTCATTAGCATTCTGTTTCCTCGGAAACCAGGTGAATGGCTTTTAGTCACATCCACATATACCTATCCTGGTTGTCATGTCTTCCTGCTCTAGCTAGCTCTGTCATGTATGCTGAATTAGCACCTCTCTTCAGGCATCCTCCAAATTACAAAGAAAGGATCAAAACAACATTCTGACCCTTTGTTAGGTTAGGCACAGCCTGTGTGGAAGGTATGTGATTACTTCAGGTGTGGCCTATGGCTTAGTGAGCACTCTAATTTCTAGCATCCCAAATTTGTACATTCACTAAGTTCACTGAGTGAAAGGTTCACTATCACCAGCTCTTTCTATAGCCAGCTAAGATCAGAGATTTCACCATGGGCCAGGAATCAGTATGGGTGGATTCTCAGAATGGGTAACCAGCAACATCCATAGCAACTGAAGAAGAGATGTGTGAAGTGAAGGCATGTTCAGATTGAAGAGTGTAATGATCTGTCTCTTTAAGAGAAAAGCCATGCCCATTCCCTTCCTGCCTGCAGCCTCAGACCCCCACTTTCTCTCTTCCTGTCTGCTCTCTCAGAGAGGCAGCCTATCTCCCTCTCTCCATCTTTCCCCCCTCTCTTTCTCTCCCCTTCTCTCCTTTTTCCTTCCCCTCCATAATCCAACTAATAAATGTCTAACATTACTCTGTAAAGAAAAAAAAAATTCAAACATAAATTAAAGAAGAAAGCTTCAACAAAAGAATATAAGAGGTGGAAGTAAGACTTTCAGGTATTGAAGCTACAATATAGGAAATGTTTGCACTAGTCAAAGAGAATATTAAACCACCAAAATTCCTGACACAAAGCATCCATAAAATAAGGGACACTATGCAAATACCTAATCTAATTATAATAGAAATAGAGGAAGGAGAAGAATCCTATCTAAAATGCCTAGAAAATATTTTCAACACAGTCATAGAAGACAATTATTTCTAACCTGAAGAAAGAGTTGCCTGCAAAGTTATAAGAAGCATACAGAGCACCAAAGAGACTGGACCTGAAAAGAAATTCCCCTCACCACCCAGTAATAAAAATAATTTAGCATAGAGCATAAATAAAGGGTATTAAAAGGTGCATGGGGAAAAATAACAAGTAACTCATAAACACAGACATACTACAATTACTCCAAATCTGAATGTAGATTCTAAAAGACAGAAGAGACTGAAAAGATGTGCTGGAATCTAAGAGACCACAGATGCCAGCCCATACTACTATGCCCAGTGAAACTTTTAGTAACTATAGATGGAGAAACCACAACATTCCATGATAAAGTCAAATTAAAACAGTATGTATCTACCTATTCAGTCCGAAAGAAAGTACTACAAGGAGAATTTCAACCTAGGGATGTTAACTATACTATGAAATAAATGCAAAAGAAAAACTTGATCTTCACATTAGCTGCATAAAAGGTCTTCAATAGAATTCAACATCCCTTCAAAATAATAATCTCTAAGATATTAAGGGTGCAAGAAACATTTATTAAATATAATAAAGACAATTTACAAGAAGTCTATAGACATCCTCAAATAAAATAAAGAAGAAACTGCCTATTATTTCCAGGTCTATTCAAGACAGTACTTCAAGTTTAATATAGAGAAGTAAGAAAACAAGATTTACACCATACAAATTAGAAATGAAAATTATAGTTTTTTATTGATGATATATACCCAAAAATAAATCCAGGAAACTCCTACAGATGATAAACACTTTCAGATAAGTGGCCAGATACAAGACTAACTCAAAAAATATCTGTAACCCTCTTATATACAAATGATATATGGACTGAGAAACAAATCAGGGAAACACCCTTCACAATAGCCTTAAATAATATCACTCTAAGCAAGCAAGTGAAATACTTGTATAATAACAAATCTTAAGTCTTTGAAGGAGGAAATTGAAAGAGATATCAGAAGATGAAAAGATCCACCATGTTCATGGATCAGTGGGATTAAGAGTAAAGATGGTCACTGAATGAAAAGCAACCTACAGATTCAATGTAATCTCAATTAAAATCATAGCAAAATTATTACAGATCATAAAAAAATTCTTAATCTTGCATAGAGAAACAACAACAAAAAAAAACAACAACAAACCCAGGATAGTGAAAACAATCTTGAACAATGAAAGAATTGCTAGAGGTATCATTGTCCTTGATATCAAGTTGTACTACAGACAGGTTCATCAATGAAATAAAATTAATGTTCCAGAAATAAAACTTAATACATATGGATACCTAGTTTTTGATAAAGAAGCAAGAAATGTACAATGGAAAAATGAAGCATCTTCAGAAAATGTTTCTGGTCAAACTGGTTGTCTGAATGTAGAAGAATTCAAATAATCTCATATTTATCAAACTACACAACTCAAGTCCAAGTTAATCAAATATTGCGACTTAAAAAACAGATATACTAAACCTTTAAAAGAGAAGATGGGAACTAGCCTTGAATGCATTGCCACAGGAGATGACTTTCTAACCAGAGATAGGTCTCCATAAAAAATCCCTTCCCTCACAGCTCAGGGAATCCCTTAGAAGATGCGAGAGAAAGAGTATAAGAGTCAGAAATAATAGAGGAGAACATGGCCCTCTCAATCAATTAAGCAAGGGACATATGATCTCACAGAGAAATTGAAGCAGCCAGCATAGGATCCACATGGGTCTGCATCAGGTCCTTTGCTTATATAATATAGCTATTAGCTTAGTGTTGTTATGATACTCCTGACTATGAGAAAGAATTAATCACTGACTCTGTTGCCTGCCCTGAGATTCTTTTTATCCTGTTTGGTTGACATGTTCACATCAAAATGAAAAGTTTTGCTTCATCTTATTTTGTCATGTTTGCTCATTATTTCTTAGAAGCCATATCTTTTCTAATTAAAGTCAGAAAGAGAACAGATGTGGCATGAAAGGGAGAGGACTAAAAATTGGAGAAGTAGAAGGAAAGAAACTGTAAATAGGGCATATTGTGATAAGTAATGAATCAATGTTTTATAAAAAAAAGAAAGAAATTCTGTAAACCCCTCAGAACATACACCATTACTAAGCTTTTTTATATCCATGTTTAATTTTATTCCCATATCTGCATATTAGTTTTCACTATGATTTAAAACATTAAAACATATTTGAATAAGGTAAATAGTGAAAGAATAATAGTTCTTGGGTATCCCCAATGCTCTTAAATATAAAAATGTTAATACATGTAATTATTTTCTTTGGTAATTTTGTCATAAGTCCATGTATACTTATTTATGTTGGATATTGTATTGTATAGTTAGGGTAAATATAAGTAATATCAGTAAAATATAGTAAATATAAGCAAAATGTTAGCACAGTATTCAGCACTTCTGTGGTTTGATTGTTGTTGGCCTTATTTGTATATGAATAGATGTTTGCAATGATTTATGCTAGGGAGACATACTAATTATTATAATTTTCAGAATGGTAAGACATGCAGGCAATTCTTAACTATAAAACACTGCAAAATATTTAAAATAATTGAAGATTTTAGACAGACAATAATTTTATTGGTTTTTAAGAGTCTCATTAGGGCATATTTTAATCATACATAAAGTCATGTTGCTTTTAGTACAATATAGCATTGGAGAAATCCTTTAAATAAGAAGTTCCTGAAAAATCTGTTTATATTTCTGTAGTTAGTTTTTTATTCAAATGTACCATAAGTACTATAACAATACTTGATTATTTGACAAAGTTCTAGAATATATTTTATTCTAATAACATAAGAGTAATTGTAAATATTATCATGAGTAAAACATAAAATCTAAAAACAGAAATATTCAGAGTGTCCATAATGTTTACTCTCATTAAACAAATGATCAAGGGGTAATGTTTCACTGAAAAATAAATACAAATGATATATAGACATATAGTGAACATTTTCTTTGACTGTATTTGGTATAAAATTTTTCTTTATACACTAGGCCCATGAGATGGTACATCAGGTAGAACACTTTCCCAGCAGATCTGAAATTTTGAGTTGAATTGCTGGATCCCATGTAAAGATAGAGAAGGGATTCAGCAAAGTTGTTTTCTGTGTACCCAACACATCTTCATATACACATAATAACAGAAGATAAAACATATTCTTCACAAATCTCTTATGGAAACTAAAATGAGTTATTACCACTTGTTTTCCCATCACCCCCATCTAGACTCTTATTCTGAAATCCTCTTGTGGTATAGAGGAGGGAAAGGGAAGATGTTAATATGATGCTAGGAGATTAGATAACACAAAATGAAGGCTTCAAGAATGAAGAGAACGATGACTAACAGGAAATAAAATTGGTGGAGAGGTGTATCTTTGTTTTCCTGATGAAGTGTTTTTTATACAACTGTAAGTGGTTAATATAAAGATATTTTTCATCTTGTGCTGCACACATCAGTGCTGATCTAATAAATACATATTTCTCCCTCCTTACAACATTTACCACAATGGAAAATTTTCAGGCTACCTTTTTTTCCTGATCTTTCACTTTTACTATATTTAAAATTATTAAATTGAATAAAATAGTATACTACAGAGATTATAGATATTCCGAGAAATGGACAAAAATCACTTGGTCTTAGGAGCTTGAGAGCCATGAAAGTGTGATAAACAAATGCTGCTATTAAAGCAACTGCTTGATAAAAAGTAATCACTAGATTGTCCCTGAAAACTTACAATATTACCTACTACTATTATTTTTAAGTTTGTATGTATATTCACATACCTACCGTCACTTCCAGGTACATATTTTAACTACAAAATTAAATATACTAACTTAACAATTTACAAAATGTCACTACAAGATGTCAAACTAAGCAGAGAAGTTCATAATCAAGAGCAATTTTTGAAAGTATAACTTTTTCCTCCATTGTGTGATGAATATGTGGTCACTTACCAAGCCAAATCTCATTACTGGGAAATCACATAGTCAATGCAAAATGAGACTGTCTATCTGAAACATGATGTTTAAAAACAGAAAAGACCAGATATTCAGTTCATTTTTGTGTAAGTGGCAGAGAGAACATATTTTGTTTCAGAAGTAATCACTTGCTATGCTTTTAACTACTAAGAATTCTTTCAAAATTTCCAAACAATATTCATTGTTTGATAATTGCAAAGATTATTGTAATGTTTTAATAACCTCAACTCTCAAAGGATTGTCTTAAAAGTATTAAGAATGTCTAGAGGTTATTTTTTTAACCTTTGAATTTTTCATCTTTTTGCAAAAAATTTAAAACGTTTTTGTAAGTTAATTGTTCTTTATATCTATACACTAAGAAAGAATATCAGGGATTTTTTTCTTTTTCCTAAGGGAAGATGCATGGAATTTCCAATAAAAAAAATTGTAAATAAAATCAGACAAATTGAAGAAGGATATCATAACCCAGAAAGGACAGAATGCTCACGGTGAGCACTGAGACCCTGTAGACAATTAGTTTTTTTGAGACATTTTATAAAATTATGAAACACAAAATTACCTTCAAATCATTTTAGTGGTTTATTTTAAATTATGTACAAAGAAGTTTCACATATTTAAGAACAGAGCTTTAGCAAGTGTTCCACATAATAAATGTATACATGATTTCTTATGATTCACGAATCAAGTAAAACACAGAAATGTGTGTCAGTTAACAAGGAGATTGCCATAAGTGAGGAAAGGTGGACAAATATGAACAACACATCTAACTGGAAAAAGAAGAGTTTAGGTAGTTTTTCAAAAGGATGTTGCTAGTATATGAATGCACATTGTAGATAAAAATTAACACACACATAAGTGATAAAAATCTCATAATTTGGTGTGACATTCCTTTCCCATCTCGTCTTTCTGTAATAAGGCTTAAGATACCCTATCAAAACAATAGTATTACATCTTACTGGATCAGTAATTTCAGCCTTTCTAATCCTCAACCACTGCACCTGGGGCATTGTTTCTCCTTACTTACCCAATACCCATAAGCTGGAGTTACAGTCTTAACTGGCTTCTGGCCAACAAAAACAGAATATGCAACTTACTGCCTCCACTCTTTCCATACAATGACAGGCAGAAAATGGACTTTCAATTACTAGAAAGATCCCCTTATTAAATACTTGTTTCTATTAAATGAATATTTTCAGTTTCTTTACATTTTGTCCTCATACTTTTTTTAATTTATTTATTTATTATGTATG
>LOJH01014508.1:645-24083 GCA_001685095.1 Ellobius talpinus
GAAAGAAAGAAAGAAAGAAAGAAAGAAAGAAAGAAAGAAAGAAAGAAAGCAGTAAGTGTATTGTAAGCAACTTCCAAAACTCTAGAAAAGACAAAGATGTCTAGCTACCTAGACAGCTAACCAAAGTTCTTCTGTAATGTTGGGACATCCATCTTCAGTCCACAGGCCTAGAGTATCTGGCAAATTACTCAGTGAAGCAGAAAATTTGAAGGAATATCTCACCTATTTTGGCGAAATTTGTCAGCCTCTTTTTCTGTGTCCTGCAGAATGTCTGACAGATTATTTCATGAAGCAGGAACCCTGAAAGACTGTCCTATTTTGTTTTGCCAAATTCAGCAGTCATTTTTCTGTGGGTTCTTCATGTCTACTTTATACAACATTTTGTCAAGCAGTCAAGGCAAAAACAGTTTCTTGCTCAAATGTCTAGGCTTGCCACACTGAAATCAAACTCCATAACATGTTTCTTCCATGCCAATCATCCTCTTTGAAGTATTTGGTGCTGACAGGAGCAGACAGCTCATGTCCAAAGAATTCTAAGCTTTTAAAACATTTTAAGTGCCAGATTCTGTAGGTCTTTGAAGGGTTTGAAGATTACTTATCCATCTGAAATATACCTTTGCATATCTAGAAAACCTAACTAACATGTCTATAAGTTTGGCTATTATAGATGTCTATTAATTTGTATTTTAACTATGCATTACATTTTTAAATAAGCTGCATAAACATAATACTTTAAACAAGAGTATAAATATACATACAGTGTAACTAAATTGATCTTAAGTTTGTATCAATATACAAAATCCTCTAAACAAGAATAGAAACATATATACAGTGTAACAAAATTAACTTTAAATTTGTATCTCTGTAGCAAAATTCATGCTAATTCAAAACATCTGAGATTAATAGTTGTCTTTTTATCCTATATTCCTATATGGCCTTAAATATAAGAAACATCTGTAACCTACAATATAACCAAAGACCATTCATACCCCCCAGCTCTTGGGAATGTGGAAGTTGTTTTCTCCAAACTGCTTTCTGCTGTCTGTGGACAAAGTATCTTTAGGGTTCCAAAGAAAATTTAAGATAATGGCCAAGTTCTGGAAGATCAGTTATAACCTTTGTTGATAGATATCACTTGTCAAGTTTCAAGAGGACTCCCTTGATCAAAACTAGTCCATCTTAACCTGGAATGAATCCTTAGCCTCTTGTTTTCTGTGGAAACAGTAGAAAAAACACTCCTCCAAAGAAATTCATATTTTAAGTTATGTTTTACAAATATATTTTTTGACTTTTGTTTTCAAGTTAAGGCATTTTTAACGTATTGAGGTTGTATATTTTGTCATCTCTATTTCAATCCCATGTCTCTCAGCAGCTATCTCTTGCCTATCAGCCATCAAAAAATTCAAAATCAACATAATATTATTCAGGATCCAGATTCCCTGTGTATTTCTCATCTTTATGTGGCATTTTAATATTACATTTATTGTCTCCTTAAATATGCTGTTTTATTTTTTTAATTATTTCTTTCTTTCTATAACTGCCTGTAATAATTTTCTTTCTTAAGCCTACACACATTTTTTAAACACATTGTGACCCATTTAGAGGTTTCTTTTTGTCTGAATCTGTCTTTATTGTGTTTCTGTAATCATTTTTTGATCACTGTTTTAAATTGTTAAGGGGGCAGGGTTAGGGCCAAAGTGCTTTGACTGATTGTTCTGCCCCATTCAGTGTGTGTATGTGTATGTCTGTGTGTGTGAAAATGGTAATTAAAGAAAAAGAGGCTATGAATTTGAGAGGCAGTGGATGAGGGGGCATGGGAGGGGCCAGAGGAAGGAAACGATGTAGTTATGTTTTAATTAAAAATAAAGTAAATTTAAAAATGACAAAATTACAAGGGATACCCCCTGACCCACCCTTATGTCTCCAATACACAAATGAGATAATCTTTAGCAATTAGCATGCTCTACTTTCCCATAATGACACAACTATATCTTGACTTTTACTAAAAATCAAAATCCTGCTACCAGAATTGAAAATTTTTGGATATTTTCTAGAAGGTGAAAAAACTGCTTTGGCTAACAGAATTACAGAAAGAGAGAGCTTATGGGCCATGTAGGAGTATAACCCTTACTTCAGGAGATAACTGAATAATTTTTAAAAATGCTACAAAGGAATTTATCAAACAAAGGCATGTTAAATATGAAAGAGTAGATTCCTAAGTCCTATGGACAGACTCCTAAATCCTATGCATATTTTGGTATCCAGCAGAGTACCTTTTCATGCCATAGACACTAGAATACAGTGGGGAAGATTCAATGTAGACAGCAGCTCAAACTCTACATGCTCAGTGAGTTGTGGGGCCCTTGCTCTCACTGTGGAAAACAACACATATAGTCTTGGCCACAGCCTGGGTTGTTGGGGGATTTCCTTTGCACCAAAAACTTCTATATCAACTAATGCATATTCATTAGTGTAACAACTTGTGCCAAATTATCAAAATATGCTCAAGAAGTTGAATAATGCTGTCTGGAATTATTAAAGGTACCTTAAACAGGATAGTGTTAAGTGGCATTTTAACTTTTTAGATATTTGGTTATTATTTTAAATATTAACACAACAACTCAGAAATTCAGTTTTCAGGAGAATAAGATTTCTAGAAAACTCCAAATTAAGCATGTATGTGGAGTATAAATATATGTGTGTGATGGCTAAGAGCTTGATCACTGTGTTATAAGCAACCTTCTTTAAACCTTTGCTTGGCCACTTCTGCAAGTTTAGTTAAGGAACCTAAGATCCAGATAACTTCCAGATGAGTAACACCTACCTTGGAACACTGGTATGAAAATTCAATGGCATAATACAAACAGTTGATTTTTTGAGGTATTAGCATTCACCAGGCATTATCTAAGCTCCTTAGATACATTAATTCTCATAGCACTCTTATGGACTGGGTACAAAGCCTTACTTTGATAGTGAATGGTGCTGTATATAGAAAGTGGCTAAATAACTTGGTCAAGAGAATGTAGTTAGAGACCAACACAGCCAGAATTAGAAGCTAAGATGTTGGATCTAGGCTTGACATTCTCTGTCACACTGGTAATTGTATTTATTTATATGTACAGGTGACCCTCTATATCCTGGATATCTTCATCTATAGGTTTCATCAACCACAAATTGAAAATATTCAGAAAAGCATTGCATTAGTACTGAATATGGAGGCTTTTGTCTTGTCATTAGTCCCTAACCTATAGAGTATAATATTTACACTGTATTAGGTATAAAAATTCTAGAATGGATTTAAAGTATTTGGGAATATATGCATAAATTGCCTGCAGACACTATGACATTTTATATAAGACACATATGCATTTGTGGATTTGAGTATGTATAGGGCTCCTGAAAACATTCCCCTGTGAATATGACAGATGACTTCTTATAAAATACCTAAAGTGTTCTTCACACTGCTTGGATCATCTTAAGAACAGAATGCATTACAATGGTTATTTCCTGAGTGTTGCTTGAAGCTACAAAATTATTTTAAGTTACAAAACACAGGTCTCTATGCTACAGAGCTGGGGGCCCCACTCAGAGTTCCTAACCTTTGGCCTCTTCTGCATGACTGAAGTAATTGAGAAAATGGGAAAGAAAACTCATAGGCCAGTACAATTGATTCACTGCTGCTTCTAGACTGGAGCAGATGTGTTTCCTCCTTTGTTGCTGCTGAAGACACTCCCTATGAACATGGATGCTCAGCTTCTACCACCCTAGCTCAAGCACAGCAGATGTAGTGACTGCATGCAACTTCTGTATGATTTTGGTTTCATGACTGTCTATCTGAATGAGCAATAATCACACAGAAGTGTGTGTTAGAGTTACTTGGAGGGCTTGTAAACAAAGACATATGTCAGTGAGCTACACCCCAGACTTTCTGGAATAGACCTAAAATTTGCATGTCTAATATTCCAAGGGAATGTGGCTAACTCAGGAAACACACCTCGTTTTGCTAAAATTCTGCAGGTCTGGAGGTCAGGAATGTTTCAGCTGGGCAGTATATTTGTTTGTGTTGCTTTTGTTGTCATTCATTGTTGCTTTCCATCTGATCCAGGTGGGATCCACTGACAGCTAAGATGGAGGATCTACTTCCAAGATGGGTTCTTTTCTCCTATTCATGTCCTACAGTGCTTCTTGACCACCGTTTCTCCACGAATTCCATTCTGTCCTTTAGAGTCTTTCCTGGAGGCATGCCTGGGCATGTGTGCCCCCGGGTAGTTTTGTTAAAGAACAGAGGTCTTTTCCATAGAGACTGAAACAAGACTTTTCATAGCTTATCCTCAAATATCACTTAAAGCATATTTGGTTTGTGAAATAGTTCACTAAAACCTACCCTAATTCAAGGGCAGGAAAATTAGACTCTACCCTTGTAGAGCAGGAGTAAAATATCACTTGCCATGTCTCATATGTCACAGATCCTATGGGGAGATGGGAAGTGTTCTCTCTGCTCTCTGTTTCCTTCCTTTCAACTAACACTTTCATTTCTTCTTTTCTGGGTTCTGGCCTTGTCAAACAGCCCTCCCATATATGCTAGAGGTATAACCTGAATCACTGTGTCTAATAGTAGACACTTTAGATCTCAAAATGAGACACATAGGCAAATTCCTTCTACTCTGGTCACTGGGACACAACATTCAGTTACTTCCTCTATCTTGTTCTATTGTAAACTTAGTGTTCTCTATGGCCCATCACATATGAAGGTCCAAGAGGTGAGATCCCAGAGTGCTTTGCACTCTCAAGATCAGAAACAGATTATCTAGATCTAGAACAGGTACACATGGAAACCTGAAGGCCAACCACTTGTTTTGGCAAATAAAGTCTGTATTGCAACACATGTATGCTCATTTGTTTATGTATTGCCAATGGCTGCATTTGAGTTCAAATGTTGGAGCAGCAAGGATTGCGTGGCCTATCATTTTATAATACAGTGGGCATTGTAATCTCCACAGCTTCCAGATCTTTGGGTTCAGCTAATGGGGGCTCAAAAACAATTAGAAAAAAATGCATCTGTCCTGAACACATCAGAGTGGTGAGGAAGCCCAAGCATGCCTCCTGAAGCAGCTTTAAAGGATAAAATGGAGTTAGGGGAGGACCAAGAAGTGCTGTGGTGCCAGGGTATGAGTAAAGAAGCCACCTTAGAAGTGGACCTTCTACCTTCAGGTGTCCTAGAACTATTTGTATAAGACAGACAAAAATATGTAGATGAATCTTCCCATCTTCCCTAAATTCATATTTCAAGATTCTAAGAAAGACAAAATAACCTTTTAAGAGCCACATATTTTGGACTAGTTTCTCATAGCACAGGATATAGAGAAATAGCACATCAACTCTGTGAGGATATTGGAGAGTCCTTCAGAGAGAATTATTTTCAATTTAGAGTGGGGAGATTGGAATAAATTCTGTGGTAGCTGTGTGTGGTAGCATGCATTTGTATACACATACACATATACATCATAAACATATGATATATTCAGTGGCTAAGGCAGGAGCGTCCTGAATTAGAACCCTTCAACTCATTGCAATACTGTTTCAGAAAAGCAAAAAATATAGAATGGACCTTTTGAAATAAAACATGAAACATGGGTTCCATGAGCTTTGTCTTTGATTTGGAGCTGAACATCAAGCACTGTGCACTCTAGTTATTCCACTAAATTTAAGAATATATGTTTTCAAGCTAGCCTAGAAAACACAAAGAGTTTTCAAGTTATACCACCCTACAGTTGTTGGCCAACAGGCATTAGACACATAGGGAAAGCAGGGTATAAAGATGGAGACATCAATCAAAAAGGGTCATGAAAGAAGACCACATCTAAGTACTGAAATGCAGACAGGTTACTGAAAGAATTGGGATGCTGCTTGGGATGATAAACTCAAGACTAGATCAGTCTAACCAATAGCTGCCTTAGGCATGAGAACAGGATGTAGCCTTGTTAAGCTTCGGACTGTTCATCAGGAGGGGGCTATTGTGGTGTCCAATTTTATTGTATACATCTTTGTGGTGCTATGACATAAAAACTCATGTTGGTCTCATCAAGGTTTGGCTCTTAGTATCAAGGAAAACTGGTTGCTTTAATCACCAAGAATTTAGGCAGACCCTATATGAGAGACTTTGAGAATCTTAATTATCAGAAATGGGATGCGGGATGAATGGTGAACAACAACAACAACAAAACAAAAATAAAAATAAAATCAAAGGGGAAACTCAGAGTACCAGGAGAATCCTCAAATCTAGCATCCCAAATTTCTAATCTTCCCCGTCACTGGCTGACACACTGTTCTTTCCAGATGTGTTTGAGCTTTGTGTGAAAATAGAACAGAGCAGACACAATGGGTTTAGGTTTTTGGTTTTGAGTCAGCAAAGGTATCTAGAGATGAGAAGACAGGGTGCACTTCATTAACAGGAAGGGAAGGGGTTTCTTGTTTCAATAGAAGCACCTGCACTCTTAACAACTTCACAGGATGTGGGTTTGGCCAGATGATAGAATGATAGACAAAATGAGCTACCCAACTGTTCATCACTGCTGAGGGCTGGATTTCCAGAATGACCTTGGGAAACATGAAATCAATAGGAGCAAGGTTTCTGAGCCGTTAGAACTACTGCTCATAGTGAGCAAATGGGGCCTTAGAGACTATGATGTGGTTAAAAAAATCCAGCCTAGTTGCAAGGTAGTCGCTAGTACCATTTAGAGGAAAGGAATCATGGGAACATGGAACCAAAGATTTGCTTCTTCTACTTTGGTTTGTCACGAGACTATAAAGTGGAGAGCTGATTGAGTCATTAGCAGATTACAACATTGAAGCACTCTCTAGTTAAGATAAACAAGACAGTCTGGTGTGTGCAGATACTACATGGAAGTAGAGAGGAAACAAAATATAGCACAAATGCCATGTGACATTTGTTTCCCATAGGGGGGTTATCTTCTGACTAGAAGGAATTCAGAAAGAGGAGGTGGTTGAGGCAGAGGAACAAAAGGAGGAGGAATGAATGATTTCTTCTATCTAACACCTTGCTTTGAAAGCAGCTCACTTTGGAAGTTGAATGTTTAACAGGCTCAACTTAATGGAGACTACATTTAGAGGTCTCTGCTTTCTGATATTCCTAATTTTTCTTGGATAGGAACGTTTTCCTTTACCTTCTTCTGAACACTAAATGCTCTATATCCCACCCATGGTACCAGTCAGTTTAAGAAGCCAAGAGGTTGGGGACAACCAAAGACAGTCTCAGAACAATGAACAGGTTTCAAGACAGAACACTTAACAGGTAGCTCACATAGTTAGTGTCAAACAGGCAGGCTGAGGCCTGGTGTTAATTTGTTTCTAACTTTAAGTTTATTTTTTCACAAAAATATCACCATCCTAGCTAGAATATGCTGGGTTGCTATAGAAACAGACCCCCTCCTGTCTCATATTTTACTCTTCACAGCTTTCTATGTGAAGCAGCACAGTGTCATTTTTTTGACTGAAGTCACTTTCTACCATTTTTAAAGAATTGTTCATATTATCACTTGCAAAGCCTGTGTAGGCTGAAATTTTGTCTCCCTTTTCTATGCGCAGTGAGATAATTCAATGGAATAATTATAACAAACAATTCAGCCCATTCAGGTTTACTGTCTCATCCTTGCTTTCTTTTCCTAGAGCATTAGAAATCCATCACCGGTTTGAGATCTCTTTAAAAATGCATGAAGGGAAGAGAATTGGCAGCACAGTTAAATGAATTTAATTCAGCCAGATTTTGCATTATTTCCTCACTTCCGAAGTGCTGAATACAAGGAATGATGGAAGAAGAAAGTGGAAGTAAAATTGGACCATTGATCCAGGCGGTCTGTGTGCCAAGCAGACGTGGGAAACAGGCTAGAAAAACCGTAAATGTCTTTTGACATTAGAGGTACAGAGCATTCATTTGTTCGAATCAGTGTGAGATGTGTATTACATGGATCCTACCCCTCCCCCCCACTCGCTGCCCACTGCACCCTGATAAGGAGTTAACCAATGCCAGAGTTGGCAGCCTCACAGTTCAGGATTGTTCAAAATGGCATATTAAAGCAACAGGACTTCCCTCTCCTCTTTTGGCAAAAAGAAAGAGTGGCTGCCTAGAAACCAGCAGAAGAGGATGCTGGGCACATTATTCTCATGCTCAAGGGCTTTTCTTTTGAAAGGAAAATAAAAGAAGTCAATATACATAATAAAGTATTCGTGAAATAAAAGAGTTATTTAACGTATTTTCTATATAATTGTTTCATGGATAAAGTAACAGAAGCATACCACCCCCAAGCCCTATCTGAAATAAAGACCTTCAGGGGTCAAGGACACCACTTCTACTGTGTTTGGCCTTTGACTTATAAATACACTGATATTCTACAAAGATTAACACCTTTGCAGTCTCTAACACACTGTCCATATGCTAAGTGATGCAGTCTATGTATTTTAAATGATTAAGAAGCCAATTGGCTACCATTTTTCTAACATTCACTGAAAGGAGATTAAGTTTTCCAAATGGAAATCCATGCTAATCATAGTTGTTCACAGAGAGCCTGCTCTCACTCTGGTAATGTGGGTAGGATTATACTTCCCTTCCTACTTTGTCATTGGGTAAGATCAATGACTTGCTTTGGACAATGGAAAAGTATTGACTGAAGTCTGATCCTTTGTGGTGAAAGTGACAGTGTATGATTTCTTCCATCTCTTTTCCCTGCTGCACCAGTCACAGGAGCCTGTGATGCTGTGCATGTCCATAATCCTACAGTAATCAGAGTCTCTCTGACAAAAGTATTGTATAATCAGTCAAAACAGAAAGCAAACCTGTCTGATAAAACCTGTGAAAGATGGAAGATAATTACTATTGAAACATTACTTATAATATACTGAATGTACCATTAAAAATTAAATTAAAATGCTCACAAAGAAGACAGATCTAAAACCATAATGTAAAATAAAATATACTTAATGTCCAATCACTTTAATTCTACAGACCTTCCACTAAACACAGTAGATATGGGACTCAATTTACAAAAAAAAATATTCTGAGTATTTTCTCTAAAGATAGCAATGCATTTGAAAGGAAGAATTTTCATTTGAGCCATCCATTATCTTCCCTTTGTGACTGTGGAGTTTAGAAAATATACATAAGAAAACTGTCTTAGTTTCTTTTCCTGCTGCTGTAATAACATACCCTGATTAGTTCAGTTTAAGGGAGAAAGGGCTAACTTCAACTCACAAATGTCTCTTGACAGCCAAGTCAAGGAAGCAGGAGTTTCCCTGGTGTACCTGGTCATGTCACATGTGCAATCAGGAAGCTGAGAATAATGAATGCTAGTGCTCAGCTCACATTCTCCATTTTAGAGTCTTGCATTACTGCCCAAAGACTGGTCCCACTAACAGTAAAGGTGGTTTTGACTGTATAAACCTAGTAAAGATAATCTCTCATAGACATTCTCACTGGATAATGTTAGGCTAGATAAGCCCTCACAGGTGTGCCTGGAGACTCAACTCCTGGGGAATTTTAGATTCTGTCAAGTTCGCCATTAACACTAATTGTCACAAGCTTGAAGTGAAATTTCTTCCAAAATCAAGTAGGACCACTGCTTCCAGGTCTCAGTCTCCACTGACAGACACTTTTCTCTCCACCTTCAGCGATACAGGTGAGCCAGTGCCACATTGTATGCAGATGAGCACCAGCAGCAATCAAAACAGTTTGATCAAAATAATCACACCAGTATATATGATGAAAATGAAGAAGCTGTGATAGTTTAAGAATGACTCATATAAAGGAGGAAATATGCCATCTTAGATATAAACTATAAATATTTTGAAGATTATGTTTACTGTCAATAAATAATGATGTTACTAAAGTGATTGCAAATAAATCCTTAAATGAGGTTTGTTTTGAAACAATTATAAGCTTTACTTGGGAAAACTATTGCTAATGTTTGTTAAAGAATATTAGATGAGTTATTGTGCCAGTTATTACTTGCTCAGATATATAATAATAAATCCCTGCAAGGCCACACATGCAAAAATATTTTGGTAGCACAAATTGACTTGATGATTTTTTGAAAATAAGGAAAAAATGACACTAAGTTGAGTGCCTGGGGAAGGGAGAGTCTCTGGGAAGAGTTGGGGTGTGGGTCATGAATAGTACCAAAAAATTTCTCAAGAATATATAACAAATCTACAACATTCTTATCTCTCATTAGAAGAGCTATTTCTGGCAGCAGCTGGCAATTAACATAAAGAATAAAAAAGGCCATTTGCAGAGAATAAAAGAATGAAGTGCTGAGCATTAAATGAGACATTCATAGCACACTCCTTCACCAAAGGCTCAAGTATATTGTGGGAGAAGGAGCAGAAACAGTTTCAGAGTATGAGGTGATCAATTACCATCAAGGAAACAGTGATTGCCAGGCAAAGCAGATGTACATATGAACTCACAGTAATTGTGACAAGCATACTTAATACTTACACAAGTTTCAGCCAGACAAATCCTAGCACAGAAGTGGTACGGTGGGCATTAAATCCCATTAATAACTGAGAATTATTTGGCATTTGATAGCTATTTAGAGAGGGAGAGTCAGTTTTCTCTAATGAAGTGACCCTCCCAATAGGTTGATCACACACCAGGGCAAGTTTTACTCCCAATAATAGCTGGGGAGCACAAACTGGACTCAAGAGAAAATTGAAAAAAATTCAAACATGACTGGGAAGGGACAGAAGACTGAGGGTGGTAATGGGAAGACTTGCAGGAGGGGAGACAGATATGTTTTAAAAAAATGAAAAAGAAATAAAACTATTAAAAAACTAAAAACTACAATAGTTTTTAAATGCAAACTATTATACAAATAAATGAAACATAAGCTTCAATAGTTTAAATACTGTATTTCTAGTACAAGGATAGATAAAACAACCTAAAAAATTGTGTGTGTGTGTTTGTGAAGTAATTCATCATAAAGTAAGCACTGAAAATAAATAGAAAAATAAGAAATAATGCAAAACTGAGAAAATCAATTAAGAAACCCCTATGATACCCAAGCTAAATAAGTTCTAATTGCTGAAAGAGTAAGATTTTTAAAAATATAAACATATGGTGCTCCACAAACAAAAGAGAAATAATTACAGGTGAGTAAATATATTCTAATTTTAAGAATAATGTGAAAATATTGAAAAGAATAAAATATAATTTCAAATAATTATAAAAGAAAAACTGTAACACTTTCAGCATAAATTAAATGACAATAAGAAATATGACAAAGGTTGAATGATAGTCCAATACAAAGAAAATATTCAATTGAGTTTTTTTCAGAAGAATCTTATAGAATAATAGACAAAGTTCATGAGCAAATCATTTGCAAGAATAGTAAGAAAGTAACTAAATTCATAAATAATACTTCAGTGGTAATCTAAAATAATACTGACATACTGCTACAATTTTATAAACTAAACATAGAGATTTAAGATATGCATAGGTTTCTGAAAACATGAATTTTCATATAGTACCACTGCAAAAGTGCTAAACATATGTACATATATTTGCATATCATATACCTTTACAACTAATATTCCCATGGATGCATTTATATTTAAAAAACAGAAATAAATGTATCCAGATGTTACCTGCAACTATTTCTAGGTGGCAAACTGGTAAAAGAAATAAGTCATAAAATTATTGGCCTTTTATTTTGTATTTCGTAAATATTTTACCACGAATATGTTTTATTTTCACAATCAAGAGACATTGAAGATATTTGAATCAAGGTAAAGAATGATAGGATTTACCAATAAGCTCTCATAAGATTTCCTGGCAGGACTATATAACAAAAGTAATTCACATCTGATGCCTAGCTTAATTATGTATAACCAGATAGAACTGTAGAAAAGACAACAGAATCTAATTCTAAGAGAAATTAAAACTAATTCGCATTAATCAATGATTCCAGGACTCTCTATCTTAGTTTTCAAGTTTATTTACACCTTTAGCTGCCAGGGGCAGAAGTTTACAGTGTTCAATTCATGAAACATGGTCATCGCTGGTTTATGAAAGGTCCCTTTCCTTTTTACTTCTTACCAACTCACAGTCCCCATCTATCATGACCATTATATGAAGAGTTCATTAACAGTCTTAGAAGATGTGTATCATTTCCCCTTGTTGAAATTTTAAGCAATTAAACCAAAACTTTATTATATATCTCATTTTTATCTTGCATTTTTTCTGTTTACACTGTTTCTAGGACTAATGCTTGTTCTCAATTCTTACTTATATTTATTGTGTAGTATTCCATAATGAGTGTGTACATTTCATTTTTCTGGTACTCAGGTAGCCACCAATTCACTATGACTTCATTATTACAGTAATCAGAAATCAATGACCTCATATATTCACTTTCTGGACAGAGTGATAGTTAGTTTCAGATACTTATCCTTTCCTGTACGAAGTTGCTCTCCCACAGAGTATCTGTCTTGGTCCTTCCTCCGTACAGCATTATATTACAATAATACTTTACTACCAAGCCTCCCAAGTTTTGATAGTTATGAGTAATTTGGGTTTTCAGCACAATTTTAATATGAATTTTTGATAATTATTGATTATAAAGATCATTAAACATACTCATTGGCCTTAATAATTTTATTTTAAATTTTCTTATCCATATTTTTGCCTAATTTCCTAATGCAATTATCATCATCTTTTGTTTATCAGATATAATTGCTAATATATACTAGATATTTTGTCTGTTGATGGATAGTATTTTCTATTTAGAACATGCCATCAGCTTTGTCTAAAATGTTTCTAATTTTTTGTGCGAATTAGCATGCATTTCATCTTTGTCCAGAAAATACAGATATTCACTTTCAATTTTTTCGATATCCTTGCATGACTCATATTCTCAAAGAGCTAAGAAAATCCTAAATGACAAAATCCAGTGAAACTCAATCAAATGAAGCAAAATAGCTCATGGGTTTCATTTTCTACCTCTTTCCCCAATCGCTGAGCTTGTGAGGCCTCATATACACTATCAGCAGAAGGTCCCTGCTCCTCGTGTTGTCTCACATACACCTCATGTACACCATCAGTAGAAGGTCCCTGCTCCTTGTGTTGTCTCATACACACCTCATGTACACCATCAGTAGATGGTCTCTGTTCCTCGTGTTGTCCCTTCCAAGCATCTATCGATGTGCAGAATCACTTAGTATTACAAAGCAGCCACTTATTTCATCACTTATTTCACTGCAGCCACAGATTGCACAGATCAGATTTGAAGAGAGCACAGTGCAAATGGCTTGTACCTCCTTTATCATACTTGTAGGACTTGGAAGGGTAGTCTTGAGGGCTAATAATTACTTAACACTCAGTGTGAAAATCCTAAAAAGGGTTGTTGACTTCCCAGACTGGGATTTGGGCTAGAAGGGAGCAAATACTGGGGCTCAGTTGTATCAGAGAACACATAAGCCCCCATTTATGAAACATATGTTTCCTTAGAGCACAGCAACCTCAAAGTAGTTAAGTTTCTTAGGTGGTATCTCCATAATCCAAAAACAAACATAGAAAAGTTTATAGTTTTTAAATGATCTATATCGTTGTCGATTTTCCCATGTTTTGTTGGGCAATTCAAGGCAAAAGAGTAGAAACTCCAGCTCTTCATAAGATGAATAGTAAAGATTATGTGACAGTGCCTTAAAACAACTAAAGTATTGTCCTAGATGATTTTATAAATCAAATCAGTTAAGCTATTGCTACCTTTCGGGGGGAAAATCAAAATCGAGACTGCAACTGCACAGAGCTGACCAAGAGGCTCTCTGGGACACAGACTGGGACTGCACAGAGCAGAACAAGAGGTGAGTGACAAGCCCTTCGACTGGACAACCAAGTGTCCAGGCCCTAGGCCCTGGGGTGAAACTCCGGGCTCCTCCCCCACCAGCACTAGCCCCTTCAGTAGGCAAGCATCCTGAGGCAGAGTGCTCAAACACCCTCTATAGGACCCTGTAATCTACAAGTTCCACTATTCCCCCAAACCCACCCATCTCCCACATCCTCAGTGGCCCTATGGAACCCAGACTGCAACTGAACAGAGCAGACCAAGAACTAAGTGACCAGCCCCCCAGATAGACAGCCCAGTGTCTAGGCCCTAGGCTCCAAGGCAAAACCTGGGACCCTCCTCCAACTGCACTAGCCTGCCAGCAAGCAAGCCTCATCCAGGCAGGTTGCACCAACACCCCTGCATTGGACCCTGTAATCTATGAGTCCCACTCTGCCATCAAACCCATCCATCCCCCCTACCAAATGCAATCTACAGATTCAATGCAATCCCTATCGAAATCCCAACACAATTCATCACAAATCTCGAAAGAACAAAACTCAACTTCAAATGGAAAAACAAAAAACCCAGGATAGCCAAAACAATCTTGTACAATAAAGAAACTTCCAGAGACATCACCATCCCTGAATACAAGTGCTATTACAGAGCTATAGTAATGACAACAGCTTGGTATTGTCATAAAAAACAAACAGGTGGACCAATGGAATTAAATTGAAGACCCCAATTTTAATTCTCACACCTATGAACACCTTATTTTTGACGAAGAAGCCAAAATTGTACAGTGGAAAAAAGAAAGCATCTCATCAAATGCTGCTGGCATAATTGGATGTAAACATGTAGAAGAATGAAAATAGACCCATATCTAAACCCATGCACAAATCTCAAGTCCAAATGGATTAAAGACCTCAACATAAATTCTGTTACACAGAACCTGCTAGAAGAAAAAGTGGGAAGTAGCCTTGAACAGAAGAGCTCAGGAGACCACTTCCTAAATATAACACCAGTAGCACAGATACTAAAAGCAACAATTACTAAATGTGACCTCCTAAAACTGAGAAACTTCTGTAAGGCAAAGGACATGGTTAATAAGACAAAATGACAGCCTACACATTGGGAAAAGGTCTTTACCACCCCCACATCGGACAAAGGGTGATCTCCAAAATCTATAAAGAACTCCAGAAACTAGACACAGAAATACTAAATAATCCAATTAAAAATGGGGTACAGTTCTAAACAGAGAATTCTCAACAGAAGAGCATCAAAAGCCCAAAAGACATTTAAAGAATTGCTCAACATCCTTAGCCATCGAGAAAACGCAAATCAAAACGACTCTGAGATATCATCTTACACCAGTCAGAATGCCTAAAATCAGAAACACCAATGATAGCTTATGCTAGAGAGGATGCAGAGTAAGGGAAGTACTCCTTCATTGCTGGTGGAAGTATAAACTTGTACAGTCACTTTGGAAATCAATATGGAGGTTTCTCAGAAAAGAGGGAATCAAATCTACCTCAAGACCCAGCAATACCTCTTTTGGGCATATACCTAAAGGATGCTCAATCATACCACAAGGACATTTGCTCAACTATGTTCATAGCAACATTATTCATAGTAACCAAAACCTAGAAACAACCTAGATCCACTTCAACCAAGGAACGGATAAAGAAAATGTTGTACATTTACACAACGGAGTACTACTCAGCAGGAAAAACAATGACATCTTGAAAATTTCAGACAAATGGATGGAACTAGAAGAAACCATCCTAAGCGAAGTAACCAAGACCCAGAAAGAAAAACATGGTATGTACTCACTCATAAGTGAATATTAGATGTAAAAGAAAGGATAACCAGCCTATAGTCTATGACCCCAGTGAACCTAGGTAACAAGGAGAACCCTAAGTGTAAGACATGAAGACATACATGGATCCCCCTAGGAAGGAGAATCAGACAAGATCTCCTGAGAAAATTGGGATCGTGCAGGGGCAGGGAGCTATACAAGGGAAGGCAGAAGGGGAGGGGGAGAGGATAAGGGAAGTGGGAAGGAGAACATGAGGGAACAGGATTGCCGAGATGGGGCAAGGGCAAAGCGGGAAAGCAAGGAAAAAGATACTTGATTAAGGGAGGCATTATGGGGCTATAAATAAACCTGGAACTAGGGAAATTTCCAGGAATCCACAAGGATGACCCTAAGCAATAGTGGAGAGGGCATCTGATCTGGTCTTCTGCAATCAGATTGATGACTACCTTAATGGTCATCATAGAAACTTCGTCCAGCAACCGATGGAAGCAGGTGCAGAGATCCACAGCTGGCACTGGGCTGAGCTCCCAGAGTCCAGTCAAGAAGAGAGAAGAATGAGTGATAATATGAACAAAGGAATCAAGGCCATGGTGGAGATAACCACAGAAGCAGTTGACCTGAGCTCAGTGTCTCTGGACTGGCAGCAGGGGAACCTGCATAGACCCATACTAGGCCCTCTAAATTTATGTGACAGTTGTGTGCCTGGGGCAGTCTGTAGGGACCAGGATTTATCCTTAGTGCTAGAACTGGCTTTGTGGAGCCCATTCTCTTTGGAGGGATACCTTGCTCAACGTAGATATAGTAGGGAGGGCCTTGGTCCTGCCTCAAAGTGATGTGCCAGACTTTTTTGACCCCCCCATGGAAAGCCTTACCCTCTCTGAGGAATAAATAGTTAGTGGGTTGGGAAGACGGTAGGGAGAGCAGGAAGAGGGCAGGGAGAGGGAACTGGGATTATTATGTAAAATGAGAAATAATTTTAAAAATAATTATAAAAAAATTATTGAAAATCTATTAATGGCAAATTTTCTGTGTTAGTCGCCTTTTGGTTGCTATCACACAAACACTGGAAACAACTTCAGGGAAAACTTTTGTATTGGTTTATGGTTTCAGGTCTCATAATACACAATCTATGATCAGCAGGTTCCATTGTATTTAAGTTTCTGATAAAACGGAAACTCCATGGCAGAATGACCAGATAAAAGAAAGCTATTCTCTTCCTGTAGCAAAGAAAAAGATATATGAAGGGTCAAGCACAAGATTAGCCTTCAAAGTCATCCTTGCTATTGACCCATTTTCTATAATTAGCCTCCATCTCCTACTTTCAGTTATCACTAGCAATATTATCAATTATGGATCCCTCAATGGATCAGTATGATTATTATGTTCAAGCCCTCATGACTCAGTCATTTCTGAAATAGAAAAAAAGCCACCTTTAAACATAGCATTAGAAACTAAGTACTCCACCTATAAGCTTTAAGGGATATTTAATAACAAAGTCATTTATTTATATTCATTTATTTATATTAATATTTATTTATTTATAAGCTTTAAGGGATATTTAATAACAAAGTATTATACTGCTTTATTAGGCTATGTGTAAAAGTTGAGTGGTTATGTCAAAAGTCCTCAAAGCAGGGGCATTTACAACAGGAGATCAACTCCAATTTCATCCATTCTGTCTCAGTATTATCCCAGTATGTATCCCCTTTTATGTCAAGTAAACTGGATTTTTAGTTGCTTCTCAATCTCTTCACATATTTATTCCCATGCTTTTTCTTACTGGAATAGTTAGCTCTCAAAATTCTCTCTTCTTTCATGCCTATTTCAAAATTCAAACTTTATGATTGCATTCATTACTTTCTATTCCTGTGGTAAAGGACCATGAGCAAAGGTGACTTATGGCAAATAGTTTGGCTTACAGTTCTATAGGGAATGTTCATATGACAGGAGAAGTACGGCAGCAGTAATGAGGTAGTGAGTGAGAGCAGGAAGCTGGGAGATCACTTCTCAGTCATAAGAAGCAGAGAGAGGCAACAAGAAGTAGGCTTGGGCAATAATCTCTCAAAGCTTGTCCCCACTGGCATACTTCCTCCATCAAATCCATACCTCCCAAAGATTCCATCATCCCCCAAATAGCACCATCAACCTGGGAAAAGTGTTAAAATACATGAGTCTATGAGGGATAGTTCTCACTCAAACCATCATAGTGGTTTATCGTCACCATTGGTTCCAAGCCTCTATAAAATCACACAAATAACATGTTATATTTTTACAGTATTATCCTTCAGCTGAGATTTTAATTTCCTGTCCTGACTTTATTCTGTTGTATCCTATTTTGGATTTTTATACTGCAATACCTTATATAGCTTATATACCTTATACATAGTTTGCTTTGCTTCAAGTGATGCATGCAAAGAACATTAAAAGAGGGAATGAGTAAACATAGTACCTGTGAATGGAAATCATAGGTTAAGGAAGACAAGGCTTCTTGAACAGGAGGCTACAGAAGTTAGAAAGACACCAGCCATTTGAAGAATATTTCATGAAGGAGCAAAGTATGCAGAAAAAAGACAGTTGATCATGGTCAAGAGAATATAAAAAGGCTTATGGTATAATTCAGGGAGTCAAGTCCTTGCTTAATATTTAAAGGATCTAATTTCCATCCCCAAAACATGAAAAACAAAACAAAACACCCACATTTGACTGGGACATGGTACCATTAATCCCAATTGTTTTGAGGTTATCATACTCCACAGCCATTAGATTAGGAAACAAAGTTTTTTCTTCGAATTATATGCAGGACCTGGTTACTTCTCTCCACCTTCATCACCACAATGTTGGTTTGAACCAGCATTCTCTGTCCCCTCCATTATTGCAGAAGGACTTAGCACATGTGTGAACCTCAGGCCCACACAGTCCGCTCCACATGGGGATACAGAATGACTAGTTTAAACTCTACTAGGTCTTTTATCTATTTTTATAGAAGCTTCCTAGCTAATTTTAACTAAAAGTCAGTCTTTAAAATTGTATGAAAATTGGCTGGAGCAATGGATCAGTCGATCAAAGTACTTATTGCTCTTCCAGCAGACACAGTTCAGTTTCCAGAAGCACCCATACTAACTGACTCACAAATCTCCTGTAACTCCAGTTCCAGGGGATCTGATGCCTTCTTTGGGTCTCCAGTGGTACAAAGAACATACATGGTATACATACATACATACATACATACATACATACATACATATAGGTACTCACATATACACATAAAATAATGACAAGTGAATCTTTGAAAATTATATATATAAAGGATTACATACATACACACATACATACACCCTTTTTCTAATGTATACTTCTGTGATTAGGGATGCTTTAATATACTAACAACTATGTCTTTAATACTTAGAGTATGCTAGGCATTTAGTAAATATTTGTCAAATGAATTAATGAATAAATAATTGAGGTACACTTTTTGGAGTTGTCACAAGTTTTTTAGACTGTTCTAAGGTTACCTTTATTCAATAGGCATGATTCAGGAATAAATATCAACATGAATTTGTTTACATATTAGTATATTACACCATAGGCTGCTGTATACTTTACTATGGTCCCTAAGGGGAAGGGGAATGAAAACATTGAAAATCCTTCATATTTTTGAGTAAGATCACTACAGAAAGTGTCAGTTCTCATATTCTCATAACCTTCTTTCTATTTGGAAATTTTTCTTTCTCTGGAATGAAGAATGCTCAAAATAGTTTTATACAAAGCATGCTGAGACCAAATCATTGCTTTATCTTTGATGCATATATTTTTATCTATAGAAGAAGAAGAAGAAGAAAAAGAAAAAGAAGAAGAAAGGAAGAAGAGGAAGAGGAGGAGGAGGAGGAGGAGGCCTCTACTTCTCAACTTCTCAACTTTAAAAGAATAAATCAGCAGTTCTGATACCGTTTGGAGTTTAATTTGGTTTTAATGTTTTATGAGACTTACACCAAGGAATATTAATGCCATATGCAGAACAAGTCACTTGAGCCTTTCATACACAGGCAAAAGTTTTCATTTGAGCTGAAAGATAATCTTTCTTAATAATATCAACATAGTCAATGGAAGTCATAATTAATTCATACACTGAGAATGCAATTAGCATTCAAATGAAAGAAATTACTACTATGCCAAAAACAAGTCTACCCCATTATTATATTTGGTAAAAATAAGATGTGCAGAATTTCTCCTTCTTTTAGCTGTTATCACAGTGGGATCACTCTTTATTTCCAGTTTCCTTTCAGTTTAAGACAAATAATTAAAAAGAACTAATTAGTCTGTCTTTAACAGCAAGTTCGTCCTTTAACATTTAGTGGTGAAATACAACCAACCCTCTCTACCTTTATGTCTTGTTAAACAAGTTCAAACTGCACCTTTCACTGATTTATAGGTAAGAAACCTGAATACCTGAAAAGATCCAATAATTTTATTTATAGCAATTGGTACAGCATCAATTAAGGGAGGATTTCCTTTAGTGATGAGTATCAGTATAGGAAAAAGAAGCAATATTTTAAAGCTTAATGTCCCTATTTCCTTGTGAAATATTTCTGCGATAAGCACTGGAGAAAAAATTAGGGTTACTCAGGGACTATAGGTAGGGCAATGCAAAACCAGAAACTTGAAGATGAAGAACTTTTTGATTAACTAACCACTTATCTTCTGCTTCATAATGGCCAAAAAGAATCATTGATATATTATAAAAGTTGAAAGTGGAGGGAAAATATGAAGGAAAAATCACAAATATGTGTGAGTTTTGATCAAGTTTTGATCTTGCCTCAGCCTTCCAAGAAGCCTGGGTTATAGGTCTGCTCCACCAGAAATGGACTGAACTGTCATCATTGATATCTTAGATATCAAAGAACACACTGAGAAACAAAATAATTGTAATTGGCTTAATCTCACTCAAGCAATTTGTACCCCAATAATTATTAAAACCTATTTCACATCTTAGAAGTTTTCAAAGTGTGATCTCTAAAGAAACAACAGCAGCATCATTTGGATCTTGTTGAAAATGGTAGTTCCTGGTTCCATGCTAGACCTAAAAAGTTATAAATTTTGGAGCAAGATCCCAGCATTCAATAATAATGGATAGGTCTACTTAGACTTATGCAATAGATATACTGCTAAAATGGTTACTAATATCAATTTTATCTGCTAATAAAATATGAATATTAAATTTTAAAGCCCTAGAAAACACCTTAATATCAATTGAGGAAGACTGTTTTAACAGCATTCAACAGCCACTCATACAAAAACTACCAGTAAACTAGTAACAAGGAATTTATTGGATTTTCTGAAGAACATCTACAAAACCTACAGCTTATATAATGAAGCAGAACATGTCAGATGGGGGAACACAAATCAAATAATCCCACACTAGCTCAGAATAGGGTATACTAAAGTTTTCTTTATTAAAAGGGAAACTTACAAATCACAATGAGGAAACAAGAATGAGATCCAACATCTAGGTGTGGCGAGCAAAAGTAAAATCCAAATAAATATTGACATATACTGTATCCATTGGCATTAGAATGTGAAGACATTAGATCTGAACAGATATTTTATAATTTAATGCAATTTATCTCAAAATCCAAGCAGAATATCTTGCAGTTGTAGAAGTTATTCTAAGATATAAAACTTAAATGCAAAACACATGAACAAGGAATTGGCAGATAGTAAAAGATGTATGTCTTTTAAGTATCACTACTATTGTTAATAGTGAAAGTAACACTAAATTGACACAAATGTTGCTAAGATACTTCATAGACTTCACAAGCTACGTAACTGAAATGAGAGAAAGCAAGGTAATGAAGATATTCTCTCAATATGAGTTCATAAACTAATTTCTAAAACACATAAAGAACACTTTTGACAGTCAAGATAATCTGAATAATAAACAACCAGCAAACGAATTCACATCATGGGACAGTTTGACAAATACTTTAATATGAGTATAATAAAAAAGATAAATGAGCTTCTGTCTGCCTAATTCCAATAACTCTCCCTCTATCCTGCTGCTTATGACAGAAATAATGACAAAATAACTACCTGAGACCTCCAGATGATAACTACCAGACTATTCATGAATATAAGACAAAATTTGGAAAAAAAAAGATCCCTTCTAGGGGGAGTTACTGGGTTCTAAACCCTTTCTCTTTTATGGGATTGTTTCCAGGTAGATCGGTAGTATTTAGAAGACAGCATTGTAAACTTACAAAGGAAACCACAGCTTAGTTGGAAGATAAATAAAGGAAAGAGAACCTTGTGGAGTACAAAGTAAGAGGATCCTAGAGGAGAAGAGAAATAAACAAGTTGATATCCTAATTCTGTGATTCAAGCTACTTCATACCTATTATTGTGGAGAATGGATTCAAACCACAGTAGCAAAGGCCTAGAAAATTGATCCAAGACCCAAAACACCACCTATATCAGAAAATAGAAAAATGTTGTTGTCACATAACTAGATTAATATTCTACATAGCAAAAGTGCAATTCAAATATCTTAGGGCTGGAGAGATGGCTTAGTACATCAAAGCACTTGCTGTTCTTCCTGAAGTTTCATATTGGTTCCTAGCAGCCAAATCTGGTTGTTCACAATTGCCTGAAACTCCAGATCTATGGAATCTGACACCCTGCTTTGGTCTTGGTGAACACCTTCACCCAAGTGTCATACACTCATACAAAACATAGATATAATTAAAAACAAATCACACAAGCATATGATTATGTATATAAACTTATATATAAGATTGTATGTAATCATAACTATATATGCATATATGTATATCCAGAGCAAGTAATCCCTGAAACACATGTATATAATACAATAAAAATTAATCAACACAGAAAGAATTAGAGAAATGAGAGTAACTAAGGAAAATGACAACCGGACGACACTATTGAACAGTTGATCTAAATATCAAGGGGAGAAAAATACCCACAAACTTAGAAGCAGCTATTTTAATTGTGTTTCATGACATAAAGATAACACAGTTATAGGAAGAATAAACTTACAGGGAATTATAATTGATAAAATGTAATTAAATGGACTTTCTAGAGTTGAAACTATGTTTATTATTTTTAAAAGCCCCCAGGCAGGTTCCATATTGCAATGGGAATAACACACAGAAGAATCAATAAATTTGCAAATAAATTACTGAAATATATACAATTTAAGAGGAAAAGATGTGAGTTCTAGAACAAAATTAGAAAACACTTGATATATAAAATCTATGTGTAGCAACAGTGATAAATGTCTCCAAATTTATTTTAAAAATATTACTCTTGGACACACATTATCAAACTGTTGAAAGCCAAAGTAGATAACATTACTGAACATAGGTGGAGAAACATAATATATTGTATAAAAATATTTAAATGGTTATTTTTTAAAAACTTCAAAAGCCGTGACAATAAGAGACAGCATAATAACATCTTTAACATGTCCAGAAAATAAACTTGGCAACTACAATTTCTTTTTTTTCCCTCTTTTTTAATTCAGTTATTTTTCATTTTACATACTAACCCCAGTTCCCCCTCCCTCCCCTTCTCCTGCCTCCCACCACTCCATCCACTCTTAAGAGGGGGTAAGGCCCCACTTGGAGAGTCAACAAAATCTGATGTACTAAGTCTTGTCGTTCCGCAAGAGTGAGACCAAAGGAAAGGTATAAGGATCCACTTCAACTGGAACGGGGACCAATGTAGGCACCTTAACAAACACTGCTATTTGCCAGGTCCCATTCCAA
>LOJH01014509.1:0-15489 GCA_001685095.1 Ellobius talpinus
ACTGTTTGGCCAATACCTTAAGCATATTTCTAGCTAGCTCTTACATCTTAAATTTAATCCATTTCTATTATTTTATATTTTACCACAAGGCTCTTGGCCTACTGGCAAAGTTCTGGCTGATGGCTTGTATCTTTCTCCTCTGGCAGGTACGTGGTGTCTCCCTGACCCTGCCTACTCTCTGCATGTATATCTCTTCCAGGCTGGCTATATTCTGTTAAGCCATTGGCCTAAAACAGCTTTATTCATTAACCCATAAAAGCAGTACACATAGAAAGACTTTCCACACCAAGGACCAGATGGTTTCAGTGCAGAATACTACAAGATTTTCAAAGAAGAACTAATACCAATACTCCTCAAATTGTTCCACACAATAGAAACAGAAGGAACCTTGCCAAACTATTTTTATGAGGCTACAGTAACCCTGATACCCAAACCACATAAAGAAACAAACAACCTACTTCAAGACCCAGCAATAACAATTTTCAGTGTATACCCAAAAGGGCATATGCTTAATCGTACCACAAGGGCTGTGCTCAACTATGTTCATAGCAGCATTATTTGTCATATCCAGAACATGGAAACAACCTGAATGCCCCTCAACTGAAGAATGAATAAGGAAATTTGATACATGTACACAATGGACTACTATACAGTAGAAGAAATTATTATGCTTTGAAATTTGCAGGCAAATGGATTGATCTAGAAAACATCATATTCAGTGAGGTATCCCAGACCCAGTAAGACAAATATAATATGTACTCACTCATAAATGGCTTTTAAACATAAGGCAAAAAAAATACCAGACTATAATTCAGAGAACCTAGACAACAATGACGACCCTAGGAGACATTCATAGATCTAATCTACATGGGAAGTAGAGAAAGACAAGATCTCCTGATTAAATTGGGAGCATGGCAATCATGACAGAGGGTAGAAGGGGAGATGAGAGGAGAAAAATGCATAGCTCAATAAAAACAATTTTGAAAAATATTTGTTGACATTTACAGAGTTAATTTTTATGCTTAGATCATTGACCCATCTATCATGTTTTAGAGTGGTATAGGAAGCGAAAGAGAATCCATGCAGATATGGCCACATATGTAAAAGAACTTGGGTTCCGTGCTTAGCATACAAACTAAGTAATAAAAGAAAACAGTAAAAAGAAGCTAAAGATCCACTTTAGCCTGTTCTCTGACAATTTACTGTTAATAAATTCTAAGTCACCACATACTCATGAGCCTCTCATTTTGGTGAAACTGTTTATATGCCACCAGGATGTTCTTTTAGTTATCATAGTTTCAAGTAAGTTAATATATTAAAGAGCATGAACGTAGATTTAGAGTGAAAGGATTTGCAACTCTTTCATTGTGTGGCTTTAACCAGGTTCTTCAACTTTTTGTACTTCAGTGAAGGTTAAAAGATTACTTCATAGCTGGGCAGTGGTCATGCAGGCCCTTCATCCCAGCACTTAGGAGGCAGTGGCTGGCAGATCTCTGTGAGGTCCAGGCCAGACTGGTCTATGGAGTGAACACCAGGGCAGCCTCCACAGCTATACAGAGAAACCTTGTCTCCAAAAGCCAAAAAACAAAAAAGCAAAAACCATAAGAAAAAAATTCTTTATAAAGAATAAATAAGGTGGTGAAATCCCTACGTCGCTCCTGCTTTGTTAGCTTCTCCCTACGTACTGGAGAGTTAAAAATACTTCAGTCTACTATTTTTCTCATTTTAAACCATCCTGTTTTTGTCTGTTTCCCTGGAGTGATGTTCCCTGTTTTCTCTCTTTTTGATAACAGAATTTCTCTGAGGAGTCCCTGTTATTCACTGTTGTCTCCAGTCTGTCTTAAACGCTTCAAAATTAGGGCAGCAACATCCTTAACCAGTGTAGTCCGTGATTAACCAATCACTTCCTTATTATTATAATCATTGGCCATACCCAGTCTACTTGAAACTTGCGGCTAGTATATTTGCAAACTCCTCCTTTGTATGTTTTCTTCATTGTTTTTCAGCTTATGACTCTCTTGATTTTCTCATTCCTCAAGTCTCCTCAGTTTACTCTGCATACAAGTTTGCTCTGTTCTTCCTTACCTTTTAATTTGGAGAGCATAGCCCATCCGTTTATCATCCCCCCCTTTTAAAAATTTTATCTGCACTCTACTTGGTGATTTCATGTCTTTAAATACAATAGAGACCAGCCTAGTGCTTAACCATCTCAAATTCCGTGTGATTTTGACCTCCTGATTTTCTTTCATCATATTTTACCTGTAGTCTTCCTTGTCTCTTGATGGCAATTCTTTCTTTTGGCACAGCCACAAACATTGTGTTTATAGCTTTGACCTGTATTTTCTACTTGGTCTTTGTTTATGTGTAATAAAGATGATATAAACTATATTTAATGTAGGATATTGAATTCACTTTTAAAATTGTTTTTTTCTAGCTATTGTTTTATATAATCTCTACATTTTGTTTTCTTCTAAATTTCAGTTGTTTAAATCTCCTATCTAGTTACATTGTATAGTAGATGTATTTATTAATACTAAAATTTTATTGGCTAATTTAACTTAATACTAAACAGCTTTAGAAGCATGATTCAATGAATGTTTTATTTCTGGATATAATATTAATATTCTATGGTTGGTATAACATGAAATCGAGAGTTCCTACAAGTGTTGTGATATATCTCATAATAGGCTACTGATTGGTACCAGTTTTCCTTTAGTACCTATCATTTTGTAATTAAATTTGAAATTAAATTAGAGATAATTACTTTGAATTAAAAATATTTTTATGTGTATGGGTGTTTTGCTTACACATATGTCTGTGTACTCTGTGGGTGCCTGGTACCTGCATAGGCCAGACAAGATGTTGGATCCCCTGGGACTATAGTTTCAGATGGCTGTGAGCTGCCATGTGGTGCTGGGAATTGAACTTAGGTCCTCTGGAAGAGCAGCCAGTGCTCTTCATTGTGGAGCCAACTCTCCAGTCCCAACTTGCATTTTCTTGGATTTTGGAATGACTGCATGTATGATTAAACCTTTGCAAGGATAACTAAATGAAGATGTGTTTTAAAGTAAAAGGTTAAAAGACAAGGTGCTATTCCATCCAGATTACCTAGCTCTGTTCTCTGATCTATTTAGGTTGAAATTTAGGCTCTAGCATTGTCATCTTAAACCAGAGCCTAGTTCCAAATTTACTTCTATGGAAACATAGTCTCCCTAAATTAGAGTTTTTGAAATACTTTGGAAATTGACACTTTAAGAAGACATGTTCATTTTTTTTGACATGTTCATCTTTTATCCTATTTTATTTCTTTTAGAGTTGTTGTTACAGATAGTGAAACATTTTATTAGAAACAGGCAAAGCAGATGATGAGAGCGGAAGGTAGACATTGACAAGGCAATTTTAGAATAAAAAGATGCCCCAAAGTGAAAAGTTTTCTTTCTTGACTAAAAGTCAGAAAAGAAATACCCTTGGGTTGTCTTTCCAGAGTTTAGAGATGCCAGGGATTGTTTAAACAAAATGTTTCTCTTTTTGCGATGGCCAAAGTTCAAGGAACTAGCAGAGAGGTCTGTCTCAGTCTTTTCACCTAAGGACTACTCTTTCCTTGGAATCACTTGAGAGTGTGACATCTACCATTGGCTTCCCTAATCACTAATCTATTCTTAACTCCAAGGCAGAGCAGCTCAGTGTTAACACACTCTGGGAACCCATACTGTTATATGCGTGCTCTTCGTTCTTTCTTTCCAATGCCCTACATGTAAAATGCATCTGAACCCTTTTGTGGCTCATGATTTTTTTTTTTATTTGTGAGATGAGAATCTGAAAGCTATTAGTTTGGAGTGGCTTTGGTGACAGTTGAGTTGCTAGGGCGCTCTCAAAATAAGCACAAGAACTAAGAAAAGCCTGTTTGTTGTCAAAATATAACTCAAATATTCCTGTATCATCTTTATGTGCTTGGTATAAGAGGTCAATATATAAAAAATAGTTGTAATGATTTTTTTAACTGTCATAAAATAAAGTTGCCTAATGACTGCTTTCACCTTGCTTGTAGGATCTTATTCTTTTAAGGCAGTTATTTACTAGAACTGAAAAATGACTTAAAGAGTGTCTTTTATTAAGGTGCAGGTCTGAATTTTATTTTGGGCATGTTAGGCCAGTGAAAATCATGTACAAACTGATAGTTGGCATTGGTGTTAGCAGGTGATCATGAGCCAGACTTCTTGAGATAGTCCATTTTTATATCTGTGTACCTGCCTTAGTTATTTCTAGTGCTGGCATAAATGGATGTCTACATGTGGAAGAACGCAAATAGACCCATATCTGTCACCATGAACAAAACTCAAGTCCAGATGGATCAAAGACCTCAACATAAAGCCTGTCACACTGAACCACATAGAAGAGAAAGTGAGAAGTACACTTGAACATGCATTCAATGTACAGGAGACATTTTAAAAATATTACTCCAGTAGCACAGACACTGAGAGAAACAATTAATAAATGGATCCTGTTGAAACTGAGATGCTTCCGTAAAGCAAAGTACACAGTCAACCAGACAAACGACAGCCTACAAAAATCGGGAAGGATCTTCACTAACCCCACACCTGACAAAGAACTGATCTCCACAATATATAAAGAATTCAAGAAGCTTCACATCGAAAGACAAGTAATCCAATTACAAAAAAGGGGGGTACCGCTCTAAATAGAGAACTGTGAACAGACCAATCTGAAATGGCCAAAAGAAACTTAAGGAAATGCTCAGCATCTGTAGTTATCAGAGATTTGTAAGTCAAAAAGACTGAAATGCCATCTTACACCTGTCAGAATGACTAAGATAAAAAGTACCAATGATAGCTTATTCTGGAGAGGATTTGGAGTAAGCAGAACACTCCTCCATTGCTGTTGAGAGTTCACACTTGTACAACAGCTTTGGAAATCAGTATGATGATTTCTCAGAAAATTGAGAATCAATCTACCTCAGGATCCAGCAATACTAAACTTAGGCATATACCCAAAGGATGCTCAATCATACCACTAGGACTTTTGCTCAACTGTGTTTATAGCAGCAGTATTTTTAATATCTAGAACCTGGAGACCCCTTAGATGCCCCTCAACTGAAGATTGGATAAGGAAAATGTGGTACATTTACACAATGGAGTACTACTCAGTGGTTAAAAAATAATGACACCTTGAAATTTGCAGGCAAATGGACGGAACTAGAAAAAAACATACTGAGTAAGGTAACCTAGACCCAGAAATATAAGTATAATATATACTCAGCAACAAGTGACTTTTAGACAAAAAGGAAAGGATAATCAGCCTACAGTCCACAACTCCAGAGAACCTAGACAACAAAAAATCCCCTAAGAGAAAGAAATACATGGATCAGCCTAGGAAGGTGAAAAAGACATGATCTCCTGAGGAAATTGTAACCATGGGGGCTGGAGGGGAAGGGTGAAAGCAGAGAGGGGAGTAAAGAAGGGAAGTGGGGCAAAATGTATAACAAAATTAAAACAATAAATTTTGAGATAAAAAATATTTAAGAAATTAGAAATATGCTATGTAGATAACACATATGATTACTCTCAGATTGTTCTTATAATGTAACTTAACACTTTCTGTGATTAAAAATACGATTAGTGTTAAAGCTAAAACTGTTTGAATATATTTTAGCATGTTTGGCTTGTCGTGGTGCCCTGAAAATGTTAAGTATATTAATACTGGATAAAGAATGTATTCATTTAGATTATTATAGTTTAGAAATCAAATTTGTCATTGAAGTGGCTTTAGCTGGCCCAAGCATGGCAAACATGGTCTGGTAGGCCTTGCCCTCCACTCTTCCTTCTTCCTTGCAAAAATTCTATTAGATTACATTTTTTTCTCTTAGTTTTTTAATTGATGATTATTTCACTTTTTAATTTGCATTGATGTTTTGTCTGCATGTTGAGGGTTTCAGTTACTTGGAGCTTGATTACTGACAATTGTGAGCTGCCATATGGGTGCTGGGAATTGAACTCTGGTCCTCTGGATGAGCAGGCAGTGCTCTTAATCACTGAGCCATCTCTAGCATGAGTTATATTCTTAAAGTCAGTCACCAAGGTCCATTCCTTTATTTGTCCACTTCCTCCTCCTGAGGCTGACCACCAAGGTCCAGCTACCAGAGTATTGAAGTCCAGCCATCAAATATCCCCTTTGGTTACCGTACTTAACATGTCCAATTAAAATTAAACACCTCATCCTAACGAGGGGTTTTCCCTCTTTACCATTAATAACCACCCTTTGCTTATGGACTGCTTCTGTCTCCTTTCTATCCAGAGGCTGTCCTTTGTCCCTCTGGGACAAATATCCCTGCTGTCTTTCCTTGTCCGCCTTTTCTTCTCCCTTGTCTCTGTCTCCTGTCTTTTTCTCTTATTCCCTGCTCTTTGTCCCTGTGGACCAGATACATACATCTTTGTGCTGAAAACTTGGTCTTGGGGCATCTTATTTTGATACTGTCTTTATAGTTATGATCTTTGACATCTTGTAAAAATGATATATTGCATCATGATAAAAGTTTTGAGAATTATAAATACCTGTGAAGAAAATTTCCTCTGCATTTTGTATGATATCTTTCATTGGCAGCTTTTTAGTATGCTCTTCAGTTGTTAAAGTATACATAGTTTAGCTAACCTGTTCCAACAAGGCCTCTAGCTTTTAAGTTCTTAGAGAGGAAGAAGAGTACAATGTTGTATTAAAATTTTTTTAAAAAATCTTTCATTTTGCTTTTTTCTCCTTTATTTCTTTAATCGTAGGTATTTTTCCCCCACTTAACTTTTAAAAGTAAGTAGCTTGTAATTTAAGATCGGAGTTATTAGGTGTATTTCTGCATTTTATATATTGCTTCCAGATGCTACAGTATTAGTTTTTATCACTGCATATTTTATGAAATGTCAGCCTTCTGTTGGCTGTTCACGCAGCATTGTTAGTGATCAAAGACAACATAAAGGAAAGGAAACTAAACAGTTGGCCAATCTTTGTCCTTCCTTCATTGTGATAGAAATTCTATAAAATTACTTTATTATAAAAATTCAACTTTTGACATCAATTTGTAATCTGCAAAGGAATTTCTTTGTTTTTAGTGAACTAAAATGACAAAAGGTTCAATATAATGAAATCCAGTTATAAGGATAATTTGCTCTTTTCACCAAGTTTTCTTTGTTAAGAAATGAAGGTAATATGTCACATATCATATAATGCAGTGCCATATTTTGATACCCAGCCCCACAGTATAAATAAATAATTAGTTTAAACTTCTTTTGGTGACACAAAATACATTTTATAACAGTAGTTATTAGTGTATGTATGTGCACTAAGTTGTGCATGATCTAATGTATTATGATATTTCTATTATTTTTTAGTTTAAAATATTTTATTTTTAAAGGACTGATTTATTTCAGTGATTGCATTGATAGAGAATAGGAGAAGAACTTCAAAACCTTAAGGAGAATCAGTTAAGACTAAAAATGTTGAATGATTTTGATCAGCTGTTGTGCATGCACAACACAGCAGTTGGTTCTATCAATTTTACGTTTATTAAAATGAACTGCTGCTTTCAATACATCGTGGATAAGGATTTTGCTTTATACCTCTTGTTTTGGGGTGGGGATAGTTTTACAATTGCAGTCTTGTAGTTGGTGAGATAAGAGAACTATGTTCTGTGAAAGTGAATGTGGGTTTTTTGGTTTTTCATTGTGGGAATTCTAAGACCAAAAACAGAATGAAGATTCAGAGTACATGCTGTTTTTCTTTAAGTGCACTTTCGTGACTGTCTGAAAAGAATAGTTTTCAGATAATAATGATATATGTATTATTGTTATTTCTTGTGTAGTTTCTATTTTTATTCACATATAAAAATAATTGTTTTATGGGGAGGAATTAGGCCTTTGGAAAGCAGTTTGAAATCTAAAACCATAAATATCAGTTATAGGCATGTTTTTGTGCTATATTTTACTTTTAATGTCTGATTTATAGGTCAAGAGCCTTGGTTTACTTTTGAGTTTTCTAGAAAATGCAGAGTCTTGGGTCCAACATCTTACCTTCTAAAGTAGTTTGTTTTATTAAAATTTAGGGACAGTTCATATGGACATTAAAATCCAAGATACACTGTTATGAAGCATCTTGTCCAACCTTTTATTTGTATGAGTGTATGTGGCTGCATGTTTTTTATTGTGTACTGATTCCGAATTTGATCAGTTCCAGTTTTAAAGGAGACAGTAAATACTCATGAGAATTTTAATAGGGCTCAGAAGTAGACAAGCATATTCAATCTGGTATCTTGTGCCAGTCTGTAGCCAGTTACAGCCAGAAACAGCCACATCTCTGTAGTGTATGTCGAAAGCTTTTACTGTCTTGTTAGTGTTTTATTTTGGGCAGGGCGCTATCTTTGCTGCTTTCCAGATACTCAGGATTACTTCCTTCCTGACATAGTATAATAAGCATTTTCAAAATGTATTTGACTACTTGTTTTCCCCAGGATATACTCTGGAAATCCTAGTGTGGCCAAAATAGCCTGGAAAGCACTCTTTATGCTGTTTGATGATATAAGGATGTGCTGACAATATGAAGACATTGGACACATAGTGCATTTGTTTTTGGTTTCTGTGATAAAATACCAATGCCCCCCGCCCCCAATACTGCAACAACTTAGGGAAGAATAAGTTTATTTTGGCCTATGGTTTCTAGTCCACATCCTGGTTGGGAAGACAAAACTACAGGAAGACATGGCATGGAAGAGGAAAGATGGCTAATCACATTTTATCCTCACAGAGGAAGCAGAGAGGACAAAAGTATAAACGGAGGTGTGGGGAAGGGAGAGCAAACATGAGAACGAGAACACAAACTGAACAGAAACTGATCTGACATTTTATAAACTAAACCTGCCCCTAGTGAATACTCCCTATAGCAAGACTCTGCCACTCCTACTTGTATATTTTTCCTAAAGGAGTGCTGCCAGCTCAGGAACAAGTGCTCACACACGCTGGAGGAGCCTGTAGGGTCATTTCTCGGTCAAATAACCAATAGGGTTTGGTAACTTAACTCAAAGTCTTCCAAATTTATTTGACCTTAAGAAACAAAGCTGAATTCCCCTTTATAATTTTATTGTATTTGGTTGGTTTTCTCCCCTGAAACATTTAAACAATGTGTGCACACATAGTGAACTTTCACGCCCCCAAACATGTCAGTGCATATTTTCAACAAAAGGGAAGTCTTTCAGGATTTTAAGATACTGTCAGTTTCAATAAATGAAAAATTAGTTCAACAGTTGTATCTAGTCTGTCTTTTATTTTCTTTTTTCAAATGACCCAATACTACTTTTTAAAAAAATATATAGTATTTTATCTTTTAATGAGAATTCAACTCTGTCTTAGAAGTGTATGTCACATTGGAAAGTTTACTGTTGAGGCTAATTTTGGTCGCTTGCTTAGGCTGCTGTCAGCTCTCTACTTTTACTGTTTTGTTGATTTTCTTATGGCTAGACTCCTTGCAACCCAGGCTAGCCTCTGGATCCCTACTTATGGCCATTCTGCCTCTTTCTCCCAAGTGACTGGATTACTGGCTTGTACCCTCAAGCCCTGCTTAGTTATGAGTGAGTGCTTTGCTTGGGTGTATATCTGTTCACTGTGTGTGTGCATGGAGCTTTTGAGACCACAAGTGTGATCTCTTGGAACTGGATTATGGGCAGTGTGAATGGCCATGTGGATTCTGTGAACAAAAACCAAGTCCTCTATAAGAGCAGTCAGTGTTCTCAACCTCTAAACAATCTCTCTAGCCCGTAGTGTTTTACTTTTTATTATTTTAAGTTTTCCCTTTTTTCCTTTTCACTGGTTTCTTTTCCCTATAGGTGCTAAAATTGGCATGTTTTAGGTGTCTTCTGGTTTTGTTGTCACATATTACATATATGTTTTTAGAATAAAATATAATATTATTTCTTTTTCATACCTCATTGAAGGTATCAAATTCATGATCTCTTTAATTGCTGTTACACAACATACACAAACACACATGCATACAAAAACATGCACAGATGCATGTATATACACAGTTGTGTGTGTGCACAAATATAAACTCTTACATATTATATATGAATATAATTTGTTCAGTCTATATATACTTACTTGAATGTGTATGAATCCAGGACTGACCACTTAGTATTGGATTAACCACTTTAGGGACTTTTCCCTGGGGAAGACAGTTTTTCTGACTCTCAGCATTCCTTAGTTGCTTCTTTGTCTAGGGTTGAAGCCCAGTGAGACTCCCCAATTCCATGTTAGTATATCACCAAATATCATATAACTCAACTCTTTGTTTATTTTTCAATTTTTCCTGATAGAGTGTTAAGTCATTACCCCCTGAACCATCTCTCTGTCCATCTACTTTTTTTGGTGTGTGTTATTGAATCTTGAGTTCACTGAACTTGATTGAAGTAGGTATCTAGCAAGCCCAGGGATGTTGTTCTCATCCCTCTTGCCCCTAGTGCTGGGATTACAGCCTTCTTTCTGTGTATAGCACTTTACACGGTGCTGGAGACCTTAACTCCACTTGTGTGCTAGCACTTTACTTTCTGAGCCTTTCTCCAGCCTTTCCTTCACGATCTTTAATCTCTGAGGTTGATAAAACGAAGTCCCCATATGGTGATTTTTGCTTGCCACATGATCTATTTTTTTTTGTTGCTAGAAGACTATTCTGTTTTTAAAATTTTAAATATGTGTTTCATATCTACAAACTCTCTAGAGTGTAACTTGATTTTTGCAAAAGGATTGGAATGATGCTCTAAGTTCTAAAATCCAAAAGCTCTGAACAGAAGTGTAATTTTTAAATGTTCTTGGTAAATTAATATTTCTATTTTCATGTAACTTAGCATATTAGTTATACTTGACTTCTGCTCAGACTATAAAGTTTGAAGAACTCTAGGAGGTATGTCTAATTCTTTCACATTACGATATGTCTTTGTTATCTATAAAGTTATCTACAATGTTTCTGCTTGAGAACCACATCTATTAATTAAACATTGCCAATAAAACTTTGTGTTTTAAGTAAGGTTGTGATTTTGTGTTGGGCTTTAGGGTTATTAGAAGAATTCTATTAAGGAAGGAGTATTGTGTTGAAGAAAGGGCTCAGTGATTAAGAGCTCATACTTTTCTTGCACAGAATACATGTTTAGTTCTCAGGATTTGTGTTGGGCAGCTCACAACTGCACTCTTGTACACACACTCACACACACATACAAAGATGCACACTTTTTCTCTCTTGGTCTCTTTCAACAGATGTATTTTACAAAAGAATCTGAAGAAGGAAGATAAATAAATTAGCTGTTTCTTTTTTTTTTGATTTTTAATGTTTTTGTTGTTGGCTGCTGTTTTTAATTTTCAAGACAGGGTATCACTATGTAGCTCTGGCTATTCTGGAAGTCACTATTCAGACTACTAAACTGACCTTGAACTCAAAAAGATCTGCCTCTCTGTGCAACCCACATGCTGGGATTAAAGATACGTGCCACCACACCTGGCCTAGCTGTTTCTTTTTGCGTCAGTTCTCCAAACCTTCATGATTACCTTTGATAGTTGAAGGAGACGAGGTCTTAAGAATATTCAGTGCCCAGTCCTCTCTTAATTGGTGCTCCTCTGGTAGAAGAACATGTGGTAGTCATGGTAACTCATAGGCCTATGCTCTCTGTCAGTCTTAATTTTTACTAAAATGATAGCGGGGAGGAATCTCAATTAAGAAAATGTTTGTCAGAGAACTCAGTTATGTGTTCAGAATTGTTAAGTGTAGTGGATTTTAAAGCCCAGATTCCTGAAAATGCATTTGGATCCACATTTGAAACTGCAAACTTGGTTTGTAGCGGACCTAGACAGTCCTGTGCTGGAAAGCATCCCTTACTGACTTGACCAGCATCTGCATACTTCCCAGTACTTTCAGCCCTCTCATCACAAGAACTGGTTTTTGGTCCTAGTGGTGAGATACCAGGGGTAGAAACCCAGGACCTCATGTGTTGGGCAAGTGCTCTGCTATTGAGCTGCATTGCTCTCTGTTTCATTTTCCTCATCTGAAGTATTCTAAGATTTTATGAGGATCAGTGACCCAGTGTGTTTTTTGAGTACTTAATATAGTTCTCTACCAGAAGTAGAACATTTCAGCAAATGGTAACTGTTACTAATTCAAGAGTAGAAGTAAAATGTATGACATTAAACAATATTAGGCCAAATAGGTTTGCCAAATTGTGAAATATTAAATGTTTTCCTATTCTGATATAGCCTGGGTCTGCCTGGGCAGTTGAACAAGCTGAAGTCAGCACGTGCAAGCATTGATCTTTGTCACTCATCAGGTTGTGATGGTGTGCAGGATGCGCAGTCTGCATTAGACATTGAAGTATGAATGGAATGCGCTGGCAGGGAGTTGGCATTCACCTAGCTGGGTTGATGCACAAAGTTTGTGAACCCAACCTTGCCTGGGATTGTTTGATGCTGACTGTGGTATCGAGTAGGCTGGGCTAGTATATGAGCTGAGAGACCCAGCTGTGCCAGGAGAGGAGAGGATGACTGCAGTTGCTCTTCTGCTAGTTTGGATTTTGGAAGAGATCAAGAACCTTCAATAGTATCAGAAATGTGCTTTCCTTATTTTTAACTATATTGAGGTCTTAATTAATATGCGAGCATTGCAGGCACATATGTGAAAACTCCTAGGACCTTAATATTTTAAAAAGTTGGCTTACTTTTGTTTACATTTTAGAATTATTGTGTTCAATAAAATTTTGGTTTTCTGCGTATTTAGGCTTTTTCCTAGGAACACGCAATTTTGAAATTAAAAAACAAGATGCAGAGAGAAAGAGGGAGAGAGAGAGACAGACAGACAGACAGACAGACTGACTGAGCATTTAGGCATTAAATATGCATGTTAATTAGGAAAAATTATAAGAATATGAAACCCGATGTTACATAAATTGTTTGATCCCAGGATAACAGTAACTTATTTACTGACAATACTTTTATGTTTGCATGTGTATATCTATTTTATTTTCCTAAATTTCCCAATATTTATGCAATTTCCTTAAAAGTTACCAGAAAAAGAATTGGCACTTTCTGCTTTGAAGTGGTAGTAAAGAATTCTGTGTGGGCTACTGAAGAGGCCAGTTGTGTGCAGCCTTACTCTAGGGCTGGTCTTCTGTCTTTACTAACTTTGCCTATGTTGTGTCCCATTTCTTCTTTCTTGTTTTTGCTCATAGTATATTACTTTCTTTTATTAAATATATCCTGTCTGTCACAGCACAGTTAATTAATAATCCTTGCAGAGTAAAAAAACTGAAAATTGGTTTGAAATTTAAATACATCTAAAGTTTATATTAGAAATATAATAAATTACAATTATTGGGATACTGTGTTGTTACTTTTTAAAAATTTGGTTACAGTTATGTTTCTTAAAGAAATAGCTGTCATTCTTCAAATAGTGACATCATTGTAGTTTGGCTATATATTATTTAAGTATGTAGTCCTCAAGTATGCATATTTGTTAGTCAAAAGATAAATATTTCACTTTTAAAAGCCATCTATAGAATAAAGTGATCTGTATTTTCACATGACCAAGATGAAGAAGAGACATTTGCTTTAGTGGTAAGCAATTTTTAGTTTAACTATAGAAAAATATGATGTGTATGGTTTATTGTCTAAGAAACTGCTGGCAATACTTAGATATTCTCCATATATACAGTATAATTTAGCAAAGTACTGTTTATAGCTTTTCAGATATGATTCAAAGGTAAATTGAGGAAATATTGCATCAGAACGTAATAAGTCACAAGAAAAATACATAAACCATAAAATATTTTCAATGTAATGAATCTAACTCTACATAAAATGGCTTCTGAATATTTTTTTTCCAAAGGGTATGACGTTGTTACTTAATTTAGTGATCACCTATACTGTTTGATACAATAAATTCTATTGAACCATAGTAATTTTAAGCTATATTTGTTACAATTTTTATATCTATGTTGTCGATTTATACTTTATATTTCATCACCTCACTTTATTTGAAACATTTGATTAGTCACCAATAATGTAGCAGGTTATTGAATATTAAGGAGTAATGCATAAGTACCAATTAGTGACAAATAAGGGCCATGAATTTTAAAGGAGAGTGGAGTGGGATATATTGGAGTGTTTGGAGAGAGGAAAGGGAAGAAAGAAATGTAATTGAATTCTAATCTTAAAAAAAAACTTCAAACACTGTCTGTTTTACAGATTTATTATTGAGATGTTCTTTAGTTAAGTTGGTTATCCTCAGGAACTTTAGTGTAATTATTTGGGGGTTTACTTCGAAAGATCTGTGCTGAGTATGTGTTTGAAGTCTTTTATTAAATACTTTTTTTCTATAGGAAAAGAACATGGAAGTTAATTTTTAACTTATAGATATTATTAAATTATTTTGATATATCCATATTCGAAATTTTACCTTTTAGTAGTGCTGGGAAATACATTTTGGATGGAATTTTGTTTTTATGATGTTGAATTACTTCTCAATAAGTTATATGCTCTTAAAATGTGGTAATATTTTACTGTGCATTAGGATTTCAACAGTTTTCTGTCATTATAACCTTTGTATCATTTTAGTGAAAAATTAAATGAAGTGGTATCAGTGATTTGTTTTCATCAGCAAGAGCTTTTTGGTTCTCAACTCCTTTTCTGTATTACAATGAATTATACGCACCCATTTAAAATGTCTCTCCTGGAGTTAAATAGGTGATGAGATAGCAGGTCATGAGCAGTGTCATGTTTTTGTTCTAAGAACCTGGAATACCGGCACCAGTTATTTTAGTGTGTCTTGCCATTTTTGTTTGATATAGCATTCCTACTAGAGTAGCAACATTTGAAACTGTTGTATTAATTTTTCTAGGTAGCCATTTCCCAATAGCTTACTTGAGGGAGAAATCAGCTAGCCTCTCAATTTTTGATTCCTCTTCAATTCCTGTTGGTCAATAAAATCTTTGAAATAAGCTTAGTGTGCCAGAGAGATGGTTCAGTGGTTAAGTACACCAGCTGCTCTTCCAGCGGCTCTTCCAGAGGACCCAGGTTCAATTCCCAGCATCCATATCTGTGGCTTAAAACCTCTGTAACTCCAGTTACAGGGGATCTGATCCCTCTTCTGGCCTTCATGTGTACTAGGCATAGACATGGTGCACAGACATACATAAGGGCAAAATACTCACTTTTTTATAATTTTTTATTACTTAAAAAAATAATAAGAAATACTTTTAAAAAAGCCAGGTGATGTGATGATGGTACACACCTTTAATCTCAGCATTTGGTGGGCAGAGGCAGGTGGATCTCTGTGAGTTTTAGGCCAGCATGGTCCACAGAGTGAGTTCCAGGACATACAGGTCTGTTACACAGAGCAACCCTGTCTCAAACAAAATGAAGATAGATAGATAGATAGATAGATAGATAGATAGATAGATAGATA
>LOJH01014510.1:0-10001 GCA_001685095.1 Ellobius talpinus
TCTCTCTCTCTCTCTCTCCCTCTTCTCTCTTTCAACTTTTAAATACAAGGTTTCTGTAGCATTGGAGCCTGTCTTGGAACTAGTTCTTATAGACTGGTCTGGCCTTGAACTCACAGAGATCTGCCTGCCTCTACCTCCTGAATGCTGGGATTAAAGGCATGTACCTTTAATCCCACCCAGCCCCATGTTTGTGATTCTTAAAACACACAACCAGGAATTTTTGATATAAAGTTGGCTATCTTCTTCCTTGCCATTTCTTTTCCTTTTATGTGGCAGAAGTGCCAGATCACCGCCTTTTCCTTCTTCTTGAATCAATAAAAAGACAGTCAAAAACTCTATGGAGATGCCCATCGATAAAGAAATTCATTTGTTCCAGGCCCTGTGGAAGAGTTATCTCACTCACCATGTCAGGACAGGTAACACACAGTACTAGCTGTCATCATTCTTACTGTAGAATCATCAAAAAAGATATGCTTTAAGCATCTAGTTAAGCTGACTTAAAATCCTTACTCGCAAACTATAGAAGTACCAAATGTTGATTGTTGTTTCTAGATGCTGCATTTGGGGCTAATTTACTATTACAACAATTTTATTACTTGGTCTCTGTTACTCCTTCCTGCTTAATGAATTTTCTAAATATTATTGCCCAAATGTTTTTAGAATCTGTCCTCTGATCTTTAGAGTCCTCACCAACTCTGGGTTGGAATGCTGGGAAGAGTTGGGGTAAGGAGCGTAAATATATTTAAAAGAGCAAGCCAGCAACCAGCTCTCCCCCATGGCCTGTGCATCAGCTTTTCACTCCAAATCCCTGCCCTGCTCTTGTTCTGATATCCTTTGATGATATGAAAGTGAGTCAAAAACCCTTTCCTCCCCAACTTACTTTTTGGTTATGATGTTTTGTTGCAGCAAGAGAAACCCTAAGACATAGTCCTTTTGTTAGCCTATAGGAATGTTTGCAATCCTGTATCATTGTGCTTACTTTACCATAGTAAAATTCCTTAAATATTTATTTCCCAAACTCTAGCATACTGAAAAGCAAAGTTTCATATTAGTCTTTAAATACATGTATTGATTGTATGACTTCACTTGCATTTTGCAAGTCTGAAAACAAAACAGACAGACAAGGACACATTTATTTTAATGTTAGGAAAAAGGAGAGAAGTGGGAGAAGAGAGAAGAAAAGAATGAGAATGTATGAAAATTGATAGAGACAGAACTGTTGGAAGGTCATATTAATATAAAACCATTGTGTTATTTTAGAGTAGTTCATAATATAAGTATATCAATAGTATTTCTTGGAATAAATATGATTTTGTAAAATTAAATATATAAACTAGCACACTTATAAAGCATGTATATTTTATTATGATACTTATAAAATGTAGGGAGATGCTTGTAACTAAAAAAATTATATATGATTAGATATTCAATAAATTTATTTTTCATGGCCTTTATAAAATTTTATTGTACACATTTACTGTGTATGACATGATGCTTTCATATATGCATATATTACTATAGTTATGCAAAGAAATGTACCACTGGTTACTCATTTTTTGTGACAAGAACACCTAAGATCTACTCTTTCAGCAATTACCTTGAGTGGAACACAGCATTAATAACTAATGTTGTGAATTATATCTCTAGACTTGCCTTCATAGTTATCTTCTACTTTATTTAACACTGACATATGTCTTCCATCTTCCCAATGTCTTACTTTACCAAAGCTTTTGTTAATTATTATTTTATTCCCTGTCACTGTGTATTCAAACTTTCTTTCCTCCTTGTTGTATTAGATATCTCACATCAGACAAGCACTCCACCATTAGTTTCACATTCAGCTCTGTTTCCCTTTAATTTAGAGACAGGGCTTCACTAAACAGTACAGCTAACTTATGAGCCTACAGTCCTCCTGCTTCAATATGCCAAGAAGCTATAAGTATAAGCCTATGAATCAGGTCAGGCTGACTTCATCATTTTATTTCTATAAAGCACACTCAGATAATCAGAATATATTATCAAAAACTCCCTTGTAGTTAATTTTACAAGTAATAGCAAGTCCAGAATTTTATGTCTAGCATACATATATATACCAAATATAACTATAATCTCCCATTTCTTTATAAGTTTAAAATATTAGATATAAAAATGGTAGAATATTTGATGTCCAAAATAATAACTGATTGTCCAGTATTGTATGAGTTATTTCTACACATTTGGTATGTAAAAAACTGCCTTATCTGTCTCATATTCACCAAAAATACTGTTTGATGGCCCAACAAGAAGACTCGGGAGGTAAAAATGCTTACCACTGAGAATGATGACATGAGTTTGATGCACAAAACCCACATTCTGGAAGGAGAGAACCAACTAGATTCCCTCTTATCTCTACAGTGAGACTTGCCACTTCCATTCACATATATGCATATGTATACATATGAAATAAATGTAAGTATAAATCTTGAACATTTCTGAAGTGGGTACAAAACATAATGCCATTTTACCAATTCATTATCATATCAAATACAGGTTATTAAGAGCTTATTGTTGTTCATTTAAGGTTTAATATTTTTGTGATTCAATAATTGAAAATGTCCATTAAAGAACTAAAATGGCATTTTGTTTTTGAGACAGGGTTCCTTTGTTTAACCTTGATTGGTCTAGAATTACCTCTCTAGACCAGGCTGTCCTTGAACTCAGAGATCTACCTGCTTCTCCCTCCTGATTGCTGGTATTAAAGGCAAGCACCACCAATAACTAACATAAAATAAATTTGGTAAATTGTATTTAACACCTTTGTTAGGTCATTAACAAATATCAATGATACTTACCATGGTTGAACACATAATAGGGAAATTAATCTCCAATGATGATAATAATAAATAGTACTCTCATAGTCTGTCTTTGCTGATACAATAAAATACCTGAGGATAATTTAATTAGTAGAGACACTTATTTCTCTTAGTTATAAAAGCCAGAAGTTCAACAACAAGATTCAGTATGTAATAAGGGCTCTTCTTCTCCTTCTCCTTCTTCTTCAATGGCACCTGAGTGATACATACTTTAGAGGAGTCACTTCTTTTTGACAGTAAAAGAGACAAACAGAGCAAGGGGCACTTCAAAAATAACTTGAGAATAGTATTAACTCATATATCAGCTCCAACCTCATGAGTTAATCTTTCCAATACTGACATATTGGTGATTGATTTCACACATGATTTATGAGACATATCGAAACCACAGCAATAACTAACTATGACACACTTTCTCATGGATAAAAGATAATATGCAGATATAATTAGATCATTTACTCAGAATTAAGTCAAAAAAATGAAGTATTATGTTGGTTTGTTTCCTTTCTGTAAATTCTCAGCTTTTGCTATAATACAGAGAATATCATGAGGTGTAGATGACTTAGAGGAAAGAAAAATGAAGTCTGGCCTAGGCAATGAGTCATATTTGACAATAATGGAGATATTAGGTATGTTAATAATTAAATAAAATGAATATTGATAAAATTCAAAAAATAAAGTAATAGTTAAAATAGTTATGGATAGAAAAGGTTTCAACTAATTTCCAGATATCACATATATCACTTTAATAGTGTTTTGATAGCTACTAATAAAAAGCAACTTAATATTAGTACATGATTTTAAAAAAAACTAACAATAAAGGAAATGAATTAGATAAATTTTATTTCTGGAGAAAATTTAAAGTCTTAATTAGAAGTGAATGTTATTTCTAATTTAGAAAATGCACTATGACAAACTTATAATAGGTAAAAATTAAAGCAAAGGTAAAGTAACAATAATCTTTTTAAAGTAAAATTTAAAAATTTGTAAACATGATAATATAAGAAATGGTACTGAACAATTGAAGGTTAATTAATAAGTGACTCTATGTGTAGTTAATCTTCATCATCAACAGAAAAATTTGGGTGTGCTTTGATGTTTCCAGGGAAGTTTTTGTTGTTATTGTTGTTTTCTATTGTTTGATTTTTCAAGACAGGGTTTTTGTGTGTATACCTGGTTGCCCTGGAACTTTGTTTGTAGACAAGGATAGCCTACAAGTCACAGAGATCCACCTGCCTTTTCCTCCTGAGTGCTGGGATTAAAGGCCTGTGTCACCACCACCTAACAGTTTCCTGGATTATTTAACTGAGGAAATTAGTTCCTTCCTGAATGCAAGTGGCATTATACTATGGGCTGGTGATCTAAACTGAATAAAAATGAGAAAAAAAGGAGAAATTCTGATGTGCACCAACAGAATATGCGGAGTCCCAGTGACACAAGTGTCACCATGAAACCTGCTTCTCCTTCTGTACTATAGTGGATTATTCTTCAAACCCTGAGTCAAAATAAAAATCTTATCTTTCTTTGTTTCTCAGGTATTTGGTTACAGAAATCTGAAAATAGCTAATATATTACCATTTTCACATTTGCTTTATATATTGATATTTAGAAATTATGCATTATAATTCTATGGTTATATAAAAATTATATGATAGGTTATAGCAATGGCAATGTAAGAGCTATTTCTGAAGGTAGAAACTAGACTAAGGCTGAGGATATAGAATACATATATAAACCATAATAATCATAGAAAATTAGCTGACATTTATTGATCATAAATCTCTGAAAAGAATTTAGAAGCATTACTTTATCTGTGTCAAAAACACCTTATGATTTGAATACAGCATTAATGTTCTTTCTCAGATGAACAAATTAATGTATGAAGATGATGAAAGAACCTTGATCGAGAAAATTGTTTCAAGAATGTGGACTTCTCATGCTGGTACATACTTTTGAACCTAGTGCTGTGGAGACACGGGTAGGTGGATCTCAGAGAGTTTGAGATCACTCTAGTTTACATAGTGAGTTCTAAGACAGTCAAGGCAACACTGTGAGACACTGTCAAATAACAAAACAAGCAAAAAGAATTTGTGGAGGCAAGATGAGAAAGCAGGTAGCATCTGTCTTTGGATTCTGGAATGTTAATAATTAGTTATACTGACTCCTTTTGGGGTGAAGATATTAACTTCCTTTCATAAAGAAGCATGACATTTAATAGATAATCACGATAATAATGAGAAAGTTACGGAAAATATCACATAAATATCGATATAAATGTCTATCACAGCTTGGGGCAGCCACCAGCAGTGCAGAGCTTGAAGGGAATTCACAAAATCAGCACATACTATGACTTTCTTAGCTTAGAGAAAAGATACACACTCTCTTGATGGTTTCTTTCAGACCTTTTCTTAGTTCTTCCTTTTCATTCTCTATCCTTTATTTTCCTGGTGATTTCTTTCTCTCATTCTTGATTTTTTATAACTCTATATTGATTCTCGATGTTTTCCTTCTAATTCCTTCTAACTTTCTCATTCTTGATGCTTCCTTCCAACTCTCTCATTCATGATGTTTCCCTTCTAACTCATTTTAACTCCATCTTTATCCTTTCCCTTACAACTTATGCACCCCAGCATAATCTTTCAGGCAATATAAAAGTTATAATGTGTTTGCATTCTGTTTTTCAAGTAAATGATTACAATGAATTCATGTAAAAAACAGCATGTCTTCCATATATCTTACATGATTAAACATTTTGTGCATTGCAGTAGAAAAATGAATACCCCAAAAACCTACATACATTCATGCCCAAGCAACATTTTATACATTAACAGTATGCAAGCAAGCAAGATATTCTTTTACTGGTGGGCTACATTTTGTGGTTACAAAGGAAGGACCAATAAGTTTATTACTTACCTTGAAAAGTTATCTTATAAGGAATCTTAAAGAAATCATGAATCTAAATTTTTATTCATGAAAACCAGTCAGCTCTACTTTAAATATTTAGGGTGCATACCCACTCATCCACAGGTTTTTTTGTTTGTTTGTTTTGTTTTTTCAATCAGAAGATTGAGGGCAGAAATGGGTATAAGGTATTAATCATCATCTTTGGTCATCAACCAATTCTAGCAATAAAGGCACATCAATAAGTTAATGATAATTAGGCTTAATTGTTCTTGTTTCCTGACCTTAAAGAGTTCCTCACTCAGCTATGTGGCTTTCTAAAACTTTGGATTGTCTTTTAGGGGTTTTCAACTCAACACTATTTAACAAAAATATCTTAGTCTAGCTTTAATTTATTTTCAAGCTTTGTTTCAGCAAAAATAAATTCCAAAACCTGTGAACAGATTTTCCAACATTAACAGTAAAGTAATTCAAGCCAGCCTGGTTCCTGGAGACTCAGTTGTTTTCCTTAATCATTAAGCTGAACTGAAATCTGTGCAACTCGTTATAGGACTTATAGGTCCTAGTTGTGTAAGACTTTCTTGTATTTATTTTTAATCATCAAAATTCTAATCTAACATTATTATTATTATTATCAATTAGAAAGTACATCTTAGGAAGAAATCATCTTCATAATAATCCACAGGTAAAATTGTCCAGTATAACAGAATATTTCCATGAGATAAACACACTACATTACAGGCAACGGGGATCTCCTCACACCCATTCATACCATGCCAAATTCCAAAGAAAGATGGCAACAGAAAACATATAAAGACACAGCAGAAGCAAAAGATATTCTGAAGCCATTGTCTATCCAAGATTGAGAGTAACCCATCAATGGTTTTCCTTCTGGGGGGCTGACACCTGAACTTCAATTGCCAATCACTGCTCCTCTGACATGGCCACTGGCAAAAGTCAGAAAATATTAGTAAGATTTTAATACTTTCTAGTTTCTAGGTCTTCTTGAGAAGCATCATAATTTTCTAAATTTGTGATAAAATGTATATTATATTTTAAAGTTTCCTTTATGTGAATTTCTTGTCACCTGTGTGTTGTTTGCTTTGATATTTATAAATCGTATATGTGATTTATGATACAGTACTTTACAGATTTTGGTATAACAGGCATTTCTTTTCGACATTACATTTTCTTAATTCTTTTCTGGTGGTGTTAGGAACCAAACCAGGGCCTGATTCTCTGCTAGACAAGTGCTTCATCACTGATCACCATCCCTAGCCCACTCCCTTTTAAATATTTTTAATTGCAATATGTTTACATCATTTCCCCCTTCTCTTTACTCTCCCCAATCCTTCCTGTGAACCACACTCCTTGTTGTATCTCAGATTCATAGTCTCTTCTTCTTCAGCTGTTACATAGCCCTTTGAAAATAACACTTTTATTCATTCTCTGACAAGTTCATGCATATATACAATAATTTTTGGTCATATCCAAATAGTTATCTTTGTAACTGCAGATTTTTGCTGTCTCCAACCTTGGCCAGAAAACTATTCTTTGTAGTAGGCAACAGTTAATGCAGAGACTTCATAAAAGTTGAAATGTTGAAAACAAGTGACTGTAAGTGTTCACGTCTAAATGCATAAATGCCACCCTTTCCCAATACTCTGGGATCATCAGAGAAGAGAAGCAAAACCTCAATTTTAATGAGACAGAATAGAATTGCATTTGCAGGCTGGCCTTGGACTTGCTCTGTGACCCAGGCAGGTTTTGAACTTACAATCATCCCTTTGCAGCAGCCTGAGTAGCTGGAAATTCAGGTTTGTATCACTAGACCCAACTTTTCTAATGGTCATCTCTCTTGATACATGTCATTTTTGTATAATAAAGAGTTTATTTTGGCTTATGTTTCCAAAGCAAAAGTATGCAAATGCAAGTGAAGTGTAAAAGTATAAAGGCCTGGGTGCAGGAGTACAAAGCTGATCCTTCACATCTCCACCTGTAAAAAAGATGCAAAGATAGTGAACTGGAAGTGAAGCAAAACTTTATACTCTCAAAGCCTAGGGCCAGTGACACACCTTCAGCAAGGACCATCATCTTAAATGTTTTATATACTCTTCGAACAACACCACAAACTGGGGTTCAAGTGCTCAAATACATTGACCTACAAGTGATGTTTCTCATACAAAACACCACATATACCTTCTATGGAATTATATAATGACTGAGTGTAAAAATTTAGAAATATATTTCTAAATACATTTAACACTTTCAGATTATTCTCTTTAAGCATTAGCTTATTATTTAATTCTTGTTGTTGTGGTGGTGGTGGTACTTTTGTGGTTTTGGGGTTCAGACAGAGGGCTTTATAGTTGCTCAGTAACTTCTCTAACACTAAGCAAGATCTTTGACCTGGTATTTCACATTTTATAGAAGTATAACTTTGTATATAAACATTAACATATGTATACACAGTTTCATTTAGGCAATTTGCAATGTTTTCATTTCAAACAATGTTCTAATAAACATTTTCTACATTTTTCCTTGGAGATATTTGTAAGACTTTCTTAAGAATCCAAATTTATGACATATAGGACATTGCATTATATCAGGCAGAATAAGATGTCTCCTCAAGGTTGTCATCCCCTAGAGTACATACACTTTCCATTATCCTCAATCAAACACTAATCTAGGTATAGCTGTGAACATATTTTAAAATGTTCCAAATCAGTTTGACCAAGCGCTCTCTTGAAAAACAATCGAGTGTTTTATAATTGACTCTGGTTCTTGCAATTTCTATTCCTTTTATAATAATTCTGGATATTGTGCATCTTTGCTTCCACTAAAACTGATGCTTGTATATGAGTCTGTAATATTTTAATAAAAATATATAAAATGAATTTTTGTAGCTGATTTAAATGTGTCATAAACAGTTTCTCACTCTATTTTTTTCAAATTTTTTATATATTGGCTCATTGTTATTGAAAATACAATGAAGGCCTGTGCATTTCTACTATTAAAAACATTTTATTTATCCTCATCATGTATTCATATGCAAACTATGAACTGTTTTAATATAAAAAACATAAAATTAGTATATTTGAGAATACAAAAATAGACTTATTTTGAGAATACTCTTTACCTTTTCTTTTTTTTTACACCCCAACCACAGTTTCCCCTCCCTCCACCCCTCTTAGTTTCCTCCACCTCCCCTCTGCCACAGATCCACTCCCACTCTATTTTTCTTTTCAAAAAAATCAGGTCTCCAAAAGATGACGGCCAGAAAGCACAAAACAAGATATAAATGAAGGTGGAAGTCTTTGTATTGAGGATGGACAAGGCAACCAATTGGAAGAAAAAAGAGTACTATGAGCAGTCAAAAGGGTCAGATATACTCGTACCGCCAGTGTTAGGAGTCCCACAAAATATATCAAGCTATCAGCTATAACATATACACAGAAGACCTGGTACATAACCATGCAGTACCTATGTTGTCCACGACAGTCTCAAAGAGCCCATGTGAACCCTGCTTAGTTGATTCAGTGGACCATGTTCTCCTGGCATCCTCTATCTCCTCTGACTCCTACAAGGCATTCCCCGAACTCTGGGGAGAGGGACACAATGAGAAAATTCAATTTCTCTGCATAACGACTGGCTGTGGGTGTCTGTGCCACCATTGCCCCAGTATATCTTGCAGTCAGGACTGATTGAAGTTGGAGGGTGTTATGGCAGGGTTGTTTTTTTAGTTTTCTCTTTCTGCAGCCTGCAGAGTACCTTCTCACAATTAAGACACTAGAATGAAGGGGTAAAAGTTTCAAACCAGGAGCAGCTCAACTGCTCTGTATTCAATGACCTGAGTAGAGGTTGTCCTTGGCGATGGGATCCTGCTGTCAGTTTTCAGAGGGTGACACTCTGTTTTAGCACCAGTTTGGTTTGTTTAGAGATCACCACAGGAACTTCTTAGCCAACAACTCTACCAAATATAACCCAGTCCCATCACTGGAAGCCTTGCCTGTTTAGCTCTGTACCCCATTTATAATTGGATTATTTATATTTTATCTATATAGTTTCATAAGTTGTTTATATATTGTGGATATTAGACATTTATCTGATATGGAGTTGGTAAAAAATCTTTCATGTTTCATGAGGTGCCTCTTTGTCAGAATGAAACTCTCTTTTGCCTCAAAGAAGCTTTTTAGGTTTCACTAAGCCTGCAGGCAGCAAGCTAGCCCTTTTGTCTGAGAGGTCCCT
>LOJH01014510.1:10403-24081 GCA_001685095.1 Ellobius talpinus
ACCTCTCTCTTCCTATCCCATCCCAGCTTGCACCCAGGCTCCCCTTCCCTTCCTCTGGGCCAGAAGAACTATCAAGGGGCCTACTGCAAAAAGCGGGAAAATCTTTGGGTCCTTAGCCATAGACAAAAATACTAAAAGCAACTGGGGATTGCTCAGAGCAGGGGAAAACATCTTCTCCAAAGAAGAGCCCTCCAATTGGTCAACCCTGAGATCACATACAATCAGTAACAGTATGTGACCCTATTATACTGTTTTATGCACTTCCAAAAAAATGTATATGTGGCAACAACTAAAGGAAAAAGAGGCCATGAATTTGAGAGAAAATAAAGGGGGTGGGGCAGGGGTTTGAGGGAGGAAAGAGAAAGGAGAAATGATATAATTATACTATGATTTCAAAAAAATATTAAACACTATATAAAATTCATAAGGAGCAAATATATAAGAAGCAATAAAAATATAGCTTTTATATGTACATTTGAATGTTTCCCTCAGTGAAAATGTCTCTCTCAGATGCCACTAAGAGATATGTAGGTGATCAGTTTATATACTCTTGTGAGGTATTTACTGTCATTGGCCTTTTTCTCCTTCAAAATATTTCTTCTATTGACATTCATGATAACAGCATCCTGTGAAACTGCCTCCTACTACAAAAGGACATGAATAATTTTTGTTGAAGGAACATAAATTATTTTAAAATTGATTTACAGGTACATGGAGAAGAATATGCTCAAAATATAATTTATGGTTAAATGAAAATGCACACATGTATCATGATATACAATGAAAGATACAAGTAAAAGTTAAAAATTATAATAAAAACTGATTTATGGAAATATTTATGCCATTGTGTAAAATTGGTAAAGATAATTGACTTGAATACTCAAAGTGATTGATTTTTATGATATGTAAACTGTATCTTAATAAAGTTTAAACCAATTTAAAAGAACACTTGTTTTTTCATACATGTACTCCTCTACCTACAACAGGAAAAATATATGTCATTTATCCTTTTATACTATGAAGTTTTGTTTTAGGTGTCTGTTCATTCCAGAATGCAATCTCCCAATTACTTAATCCCCTTCCTCTTCCATCATTCAACGTTTTGACCACTATGAGAGACTCTCTTCTAATACACTGCAATAATTTAAGCAACTTCCTATCTTTGTACTTCTATCTGAAAACATGTTAAAATTATTCAAGGTTGATCTTAATATTGATATATCTAACTATTCAGTGCCTTTTAATTGAATTAAAATAATAGTATTCATAATTATATCACTTGTAGAATTTGGTAATTAAATTCCATTGCAGATGTATTTATTAAGTTCAAATTATCTCCATTATTAATAAAATATTTGCATGTAAGCAAATAATCACAGATATTAATAATAATAAGTATTAACTCAATTTGAGATACTTCATTTTCTGACTTTATTTATTGGCAAGTATAATATATGAATGCAACACAGCCCTGAACATCATCAATGAAATCATTTCTAATACAAATAAAGATGGAACTAATTAGGTCAAACTCCTTTTCTTAGTTTTTTTGCTAATTAATATCATTCATGATGGTTCTCATTTCATGTACAATTGTGGTGTAGTTAAAATAATATAGTATAGACTGAGTGATTAATAAATAATGTACATTAATTTTTATGGTTCTAGAAACTATAAATCCATGGTCAAGTATCTTAGATATTTCATGCCTTTGTGAGATATTACCTTTCCTTTCAAATGAGTCCTTATTTCTGCATTTTCGTCAGGAAATTAGCTGATCTCATGTGTTAAAATAAACTATAAGGCAAAACTGAATAAATTTGTTTTTTCAAGTGAGGCATGATTAATAAAATCTCAGAGACAGCTATTGGGGTTCAGATTGAAAACTAAAGCAGCCAGACAATAACTCTTACCTCCATCTCAGTATGAAAATGATGATACTTCCTCCAGGAAACCTCAAAATGAGACTATGAGAAAGTTGTTTCCTCCCCTCTTAAAATCCTCTGTAGTTCTGGGATTAAGAACATGCACTACTACCACCTGGTATCTATGGAAAATTAATGGGGCTACTGGGATTAAAAGTGTCTGCCATTATGGCTACTGGGATTAAAGTTGTGTATCATTGCTGCCTGCTCTGTAAGGCTGGCCAGTGTGGATGATTTACATTTCCAATCTTTAGGCAAGCTTTATTTATTAAAATACATATGAAATGCAACTACATTAAGCACTATTAGAGAAGTACCAATAAATGGACCCTCCCTTATATGTAATGTCAAAATTATTAGTCAAAATTTCTTTGAAATGGCAGTTTTTTAAAATTATATTTACAAATATTATTGAGTGTACTGGGCTTGTAGAAGACTAAATCTTTCAACCACCATATGAATTGGGGAGGGGCTCAGGGTACCCTACCCATTCTTGTTTAATTATTGGCTACAGATGGATTCTGGGGATGGTGAGTCAATATTTTCAGTTACATACTCATTACTGAGCCCATCAGACTCTATTGAGTATTTCCATATGTAACGAAGGATGGTCCTTAATAAATTCAGTATGTTACAAAACAAGAATATATTCATGTGAGAAAAAAATGTAGGGGGTGATTGAATTAAGTGAGGGGTGTTAGTAAGGTGAGAGAGAATAGGGCTTACAATAATCAAAATGCATTGTATACATATATGAGATTGTCAAAAATAAATATAATTAATAAAACAACTAAATTTTTAAAGATTTAATATGTTCATTTTATTTTTGAAACCATGTTTATTTCAGTTTAAAAGTTAAGGCATTAGCAGAATTATATATTATAGTTTGTATAATCATTATGAATTTGTTTGGCTGGAATCAACATTTTCAGATAAATAAAAAGTATTTTGCTTAAAATGAATATATACTGTGTACTCTGAAAATTGTAGGGAGTTATTACATTGTTGTAAGCCTTCCCAATGAATATAACTGTAAGGTATTGTAGGCCAGGCTAAATCAGCAAGCTTGTAAAGTTATAATTATCTAGTTGTATTCATCATGCTGTAAAAACTCATAACATTTTATTTTCTTCTCAATGTTAAGTGAAGATGCAGGGCCTAGGTAGTTTCCCTTACATGTAATTAAATAAGAAAATCGAGGCTGCCAAAGATCACACCAATTGAATGTAAGAGTCTAGAATTAAATATGTATTCTAAGCCCAAAGATTCTTCTTTCATTTTATTGTTGCTTCTAGAATTTTTTATATCTGAGACTACACCACAAATGATGCCTTCCTCATCTTCACTAGCAGCTATCACACACATCAATTCTTTACTTACTGAGCTAATTTGCTCTCATTTGGTGTTGTAAATGTGACTCTGACCCAAGAGAAAATTACAGTAGATTTTGATTTCATTCTTTTTTCCCAGGGGTAAGATTTATGAATGCTATTTAAATGCTTATTAAATTAAATGTATCAAATCATATGAAGTTAGAAAACTATTCAAGTGGTTGGCAATTCCAAGCAATGAAACACATTAGTATGTGTAGACCAGGTCATATTACAAAGTCAAAATGCAGGAATTCAAAGTATCTGATTTAAAATTTAATCTTGTCTTATGTCTATAATATAATTAGTTTTACTTTTTTCTGTTACTATTTTTCTACTTCTGACTATACAGTCATATTTTCAATACATCCAGGTCAGAAGACATGACACTGAACCTCCTTAATTGACATAAGTAATCTTCCAGATCAATTTGATGAAGATGGTCCTAAATTCCAGCAGGAATAATAACTGGATTTATACAGGAAGCTTGTCTTAGTTTGATTTTTTATTGCTGTGAAAAGACACCATGACCATAGTAACTCATAAAGAAAACATTTAATTGAGGGGGCTGTCTTACAGTTTCAGAGGTTCAGTTAATTATACTCATGGCAGTGAGCATGGCAGAATGCAGGTAGGCATGGTGCTGGAGATAGAGCCAACTGTCCTACATTTTGCCGGGAACAGGAATTCAACTGACATTGATTGGTATCCTGAGTATATGAAACCTCAAGGCCTGCCCCCACAGTAACACACTTCCTCCTACAATGCCATACCCATTCCAACAAAGCCATGTCTCCTAATAGTGCCACTCCCTATGAAATAATGAGATTATGGGGACCAATTATATTCAAACTATCACAAGGGTCTAGTGGATGCTCTTGAAATTTCTATGGTACATTTTACAATGTTTTAAGGTACAGTAGGGGTAGTAGAGTTTCTGTCATGTAGGAGATGAAGACCTAGAAATTGTAGAATATCCCTCTTCCCAAAACACTAAAATTTCAAGCCCCAAATATCTGTAATGCTGATAATGGTAACTCTTCCTTCATCATAATAAAAGCACTTTCTTCTTCATACTGGATGGATACCAAGTATTAGGCAAACATGTTACCTAGAGTTAACTATAGTGGACCCATTTCAATATCACATTATGTTCTATTGAATGACAGTCATATATATATATATATATGTATGTATATTCAAAAACAATGAAAGTGAAATGTATGATAGTTACACTCGCATATACACTAAATGATAATAATGACTTAATGGGTTGCCTAGTCACAGTTAATATAGTGGTTGGTAGTGTCTGCTTGTGTACCCACAAGAATATCTTGAGGTAGAAAGAAGCTTAGGAAGATATTCAAAAGAGTTAAATTAGTATTAAAAGTTTCTGAAGGTGAGATTTTCTTGTTTTGATCTTAGGTTTTCCATGAATAGACTAATCATAAATTCTGTGTTGTTCTGTCTATGAAAAACATTGCATCTCCTTATCTCTGAATATTTTAATTTTAGTCTATTAACTATTCCCTTACAACATCTAGTATGCATTCTAATTTCTCCCTCATGTTGAGAATAATACAAGTATTTTGCTTTCATTTACTCACAATACCTTGCATGTTAGAAGATACTAAGAATGATAAGTATCTATGTTCATTGAGTCCTCCCCCTTTTTTCAGAGTACTAAGAAGTTAATTCTCATGTGGCTTTTCAGAGAATAATTCTTCTAAAGAGACTCTGACTCTTTTGCTAGCTTTTGGGACCCTTTTCCTAATACTGATTTGCCTCTCCCTGCCTTAACATGAAGGGAGGTGCCTAATCTTACTACAACTTGATGTTTGATTGATAATACATGGGAGGTCTGTCATTTTCTAAATAGAAGTGGATGGTGGAGGGAGAAGGGAGTGGCTGGGTACCTAAGAGGAGAGGAAGGAGGGAAAGCAATGGTCAAGATGTAAAAGAAAACAAATAAATTTTAAAAAATTTAAAAAATAATAATGATCAAGGGCCAGAGGCAAATCTCAGTGCTCCTATATGTGCTTATCAGGCACAAGGAGGTTGTGGGTTCAATTTCTAGTAATGCATTCCCATGAAAAGGAATTGAGGTTTTTTTGATCTCAAAAGAATAATGGGGCATCAAAGAGGTTCCTTATGAAATTTGTTAGCCATTTGGGCAAGAAACTGTTCTTGACTGAACTGATTGACTGGATATATAGGACCCACAGAAAAATGACTGCTAAAGCTGCCTAAAGGTGAGACAGTACTTTGGAGTTCTTGCTTCATGAGCCTGCCAGACATTCTGAAGGACACAGAAGAAAGTGACTTACAAACAGCTCAATAGATGGAAATAACTTTGAAATTTTCTGCTTCATGGAAATGCCTGCCAGATACTATGGGCCTGTAGGCTGAGGATGGATGCTCCAATGTTACAGAAGAACCTTGGATGATGGTCTAGGCAGCAAAATGTCTCTGTCAATTTCAGAGTTTTGGAAGTTGTTTACAATGCACTTCCTGTTAACTTAGGTAATATTATATTCTTCTGGGGTCTTTGATGGATTTAAAGAGTAGATACTTATAATTATACCTTTCCTTAGTTATGATAAAAGATAAAGTTAATGTAAATATTGTAACTGTAATTCTTGCTTAATGCCTGTTTTTTATATGTAATTTTACTCTGTTAAAATTACAACCTTCCTTTTCATTTAGACATAAAAGGGGATGTGATGTGGGATTCCCCTCTTCATGCTGTGGTTACCATTGATTAATAAAGAAACTGCTTTGGGCCTATGACAAGGCAAAACAGAGCTAGGTGGAGAAAAGCAGCCTGAATCCTAGGAGAAAGAAGGCAGAGTGAGAAGAAGCAATGAAGCCCTGCCAGAGACAAACGCTGGCTTGCCGGTAAGCCACACCCAGGTGGCAATAGAGAGATTAATAGAAATGGGTTAAAATAAGATGTAAGAGCTAGCTAATAGGTCAAGCAGTGATTTAATTAATATAGTTCTGTGTGGTTGTTCCAGGTCTAGGCAGCCAGGAACAAACAAGCGGCCTCCACCAACAGTACAAGGAGGTTATAGGTTCAATTTCTAATAATACTTCCCTATAAAAATAATTGAGGTTCTTTTCAGTTTCTGGCTTTTCTGAATAAAACTGCTGTGAACAGAATTGAGCAAGTATCCTTATAGTATTGTAGAGCATCATTTGGGTATACATCTAAGAGTGGTATAGTAGGGTCTATAGGTAGATAGATTTTGAATTTTCTGAGAAACCTCATATTGATTTCCAAATTGGTTGTACAAGTTTGCTTTCCCTCCAGCAATGGAGAAGTCTTTCCCTTGTTCTACATACTTTCCAACATGAGCTGTCACTTGGGATTTTTATCTTAGCAATTCTGATAGGTGTAAGAGGGAATCCCAGAGTAATTTTAATTCACATTTACATTTACTTGATGGCTAAGGATATTGAATATTTTTAAATATTTCTAAGCCATTTGAGAATCCTTTGTTAAAAATTCTCTATTTATATATGTACCACAATTTTAATTTGAATATTTTATTGATGTCTATTTTCTTGAGTTCTTTATTTATTTTAGAAATTTGCCCTCTGTCAGATGTGTAGTTGCTGAATTTTTTCCCATTCTATACACTGCCATTTAGTCTTATTAGCAGTGTCCTTTGTCTTACAAAAGCTTTTCAGTTTCACTATGTATCATTTAGTAATTGTTAATGTTCATGCCTGTTGGCACAGGAGACAACTTTCTGTGCCAATGGGTTAAAGGCTATTCCCCATTTTCTCTTCTATCAAGTTCAGTGCAACTGAATTTGTTGAGGTCCATTTCACTTGGAATTGAATTTTATGCAGAGTCACAGCTATGGATGTATTTGAATTATTCTACATGCTGATATCCAGTTATACCACTACAATTTGTCAAAGATGCTTTCTTTTTTCCATAATTTTTTATATACTCTGTCTTCTTTATCAAAAACCAGTTGTCCATAGGTATGTAGATTTATGTCTGGGTCATTGATTCAGTTCCACTGATCAATGTACCTGCTTTTAATGCCAATACCATGCAGTTTTTATTACTATAGCTTTTTAGTACCATCTGAAGTCAGAAATTGTGATCCCTCTGGAAATTCTTTTATTGTATAAGACTGTTTAGTGTTTTTACTATAAAGCTCAGTATTGTTCTTTTAAGCTCTGAAAAGAATTTTGTTGGGATTTTTATGAGAATGGTATTAAATCTGTAGATTGCTTTTTGTAAGATGTTGGAGACAGATTCAGAGACACAGAGTCAAATCTTAGTTGGGCCTCAGGAAGTCCTGTGCAATATGGGAAGGAAGGATTATGGGAGCTTGAGGGGCTGAGTAAAGAAGAAAAGCCACAGAATCAACTAACCTGGGCTCATGGAGTCTTACAAAAACTGAAGTACAAACAGGAGAACTTATATCAGACTGACGCAGGCCTTTTGCACATATGTTACAGTTGTGTTGCTTGGTCTTCCTGTGATACTCCTAACAAAAGGAACAGGGGTTGTCTCTGACTATGTTGCAGAGTTTTGGGACCCTTTCCTCCTACTGGATTGCCTAGTCCAGCCTTAGTGAAAGAGGAGGTTCTTAGGCTTACTGCAACCTGATATGTCATGACTGGCTGATATACATAGGATACCACACTTTTCTGAAGAGAAAGGAGAAGTAGTGAATGGGGGCTGTAGAGGGAAAGTTGGGTAGAGGGTTGGATGGAGAAGAGGGATGGAGGGGAAACTATGTTTGGACTGAGAAAAGGTAATCTCAATTTTACTGCCTTACCATAAACCTTTGTAACTTGCAAATTGGCCATTGTGCTTACAGAGAGATTTTTATATTAAGTGAAGTTTCCCATACTCAGAAAGAAAAAAATACTGTGTGTTTTCTATCTTATGAATATCCTAGGTTATAGTTTATGTGTATGTAAATAAGATAGAAGAGAAGGTGTTATTCTCTGATTGTGGACAAAGTATAATATACTTTTATAGCACAGCTATAGCCACATAGCTAGGATTAATTTTGTAAAGTTTTAGATGTTTTCATTTTTTTCTTTATTTTCTAAAATTGTATGATAACACTTAAATTATTATTTTGCATATAATATAAAATTTAGCTCTTATATTATAGTCCAGGGCAAAATGACACCATGATGGCCTAGCTAGCCTATGACAGAAAGACTTGAATATTCCAACGCAGCTGAAGCATGGGAAACCAAACTTAAAACCAACTTTATGAAGATGATGGAGGCTCCTAAATAGAAAATTTTAAAAATCCCTTAAATAAATTGAAGAAAAGAAAAAAATAGAGAAAATCAATATTTTTTTAAAGAATGCCAAGAAAGTCAAAAAACAAACAAGCAAACAAATAGGTGGAGATATTATTCATGATCCAAAAATAAAGATATAAGCAATAAATGAAACACAAATGGAGGGAATTATGTAATTTGAAAATCTGGGTAACTGAGTAGGATTTGCAGATAAAAGCATCAACAACAGAATAAAATAGATAGAAGAAAGAATCTCAAGTATTGAGAGGTGATAGAGGAAATAGATTCATAGGTGAAAGGAAATGTTAAATCTAAAAAATCCTAATACAAAATATCCAGGAAATCTGGGACACTATGAAAAGACCAAACCAATATGACAACCAGCCACTATGAAAAGGATAAGAGTAATAAATGAAGGAAAAGAATCTCAGCACAAAATCCCAGAAAATATATTTAACAGCCCAGACTACTATACCCAGCAAAATTTTCTATCACCATGGACAGGGTTAAAAAAAAAAAGATATTTCATGAAAAAAGTAAATGTTTTTGAAAAAGTAAAATTTAATATCTATCTCCAAATCAAGTCCTACAAAATGTACCAGAAGGAAAAACCCAAGAAATTTAACTATACCCATGAAAACTCAGGCAATAGATAATCTTACAGCAGCAACCCCCACAAAGAGAAGCAAACAAGTACATTCATGCACACACACATACACACACAGACACGCAAACACCCCCTCACAACACACCCCACACACTACCACCACCACCAAGAAAATAACAGAAATTAATAATCATTGGTCATTAATATCTCTCAATATCAGTGGAGTCAATCCCCTCCCCCGAAGACAAAGGCTAATAGAATGGACAGGAAAACAAGATCCATTCTTTTACTGAATACAAGAATCACAACTCAACATCAAAGATAGATATTACCTTAGAGTAAAAGGTTGTAAAAAAGATTTCCCAAGCAAATGGATCAAAGAAACAAGCTGATGTGATATTTTAAGATCTAAAAACAAACCAAAATTAACCAAAAGAGAAGGATGAGGACTTTTCATTCTCATCAAAGGAAAATTCCACCAAGATGACTTTTCAGTTATGAACACCTATGCTTCACATGCAAGGGCACACACATTTTGTAAAGGAAACATTACTGAAGCTTAAATCACACTCCAAAGCTCACACATTAATAATGGGAGCCTACAATACCCACTCTCACCATTCAGACAAAAACTAAGCAGAGAAATAATGAAGCTAAAAGACATTGTGAATCCAATGAACCTAATAGATATCTACACAACATTTCAACAAAACACACAAAAAAATATATCTTCGTCTCAGGACCTCATGGAACATACTTGGTCACAAAGCAATTCTCAACAGATACAGTAAAATTGAAATCCCCATGTATCCTATCAGACCACCATGAATTAAAGCTGCATGTTAACAACAACAGAAACAACAGAAAATCTACAAACTCTTGAAAACTGAATAACTGTCTACATTATAATTACTGAGTCAAGGCAAGTAAGAAAGAAAAAAGAAAGGAAGGAAGGACTTCATAGAATTTAATAAAAATGAATTCACAACTTTACAACTTACCCAAACTTGTGGGAGACAATGTAAATTGTGCTAAAAGGAATGTGCATAGCACTATGTGCCTTCATAAAGAAATGTCAGAGATCTCATACTATCAACTTAACAGCACACCAGAAATCTATGGGGGGAAAAAGTGAACATACCCAAGACAAGTAGATGGCAAGAAATCATCAAAGTGGGGGCTGAAATCAATAAAATAGAAATGCCAGAGAACAACACCAAAAAATAATGAAATAAAGAATTAGTCCTTTAAGAAAATCAGCAAGATAGACAAACCACTATCCAAACTAACTAAAAGGCAGAGAGAGAACATACAAATTAACAAAATCAGAAACAAAAATAGACATATAAGAGCAAAAAAAAAAGAAATTCAAAGAATCTTTGTGTTATATTTTAAAAACCTGTACTCTACAAAATTGGAAAAACTAAAAGAAACAGACAATTTCCTTGATAGATACCACTTATAAAAGTTAAATCAAAATCAAATAAGCAATATAAATAGTCCTATATCCCCTAAGGAAAAAGAATCAGCCACTAAAAGATTCCCATCAGCTACAAAAGCCCAGGGCACAGAATTGAACCAGACATTCAAAGAAGAACTCCTCAAATTATTCCAAAATAAAAACAGAAGGAACATTTCCAAATTTATTTTATGAGGCCATAGTCATCCTGGTATTCAAACCACAAAAAGACTCCACAAAGAAAAACAATTACAGACCATCTTCCCTATAAATTTTGATGCAAACATACTCAAAAGTACTTGGAAATTAAATCTAAGAACGCAGCAAAAAGGTCTTCCACCATGATCAAGTTGGCTTTATTCCTGGGATGCAGGGCTGGTTCAACATACCAAAATCTGTCAATATAATAGACCATTTAAAGAATTTGAATGGAAAAAAAACCACAAATGATCATTTCATTAGGTACTGAAAAAGCCTTTGACAAACACTCATTCATGATAAATGTCTTGAAGACATCAAAGATACAAGGAACATACCTTGACATAATAAAGTAACTTACAACAAGTCCATAGCTAACATCAAATAAAATGAATAGAAACACAATACAATTCCACTAAAATCAGGAATAAGACAAGGCTGTTCTCTCTCTCCATATCTAATCAATACAGTACCTGAAATTTTAATAAAAGCAATAAGACAACTAATGAAGGTTAAGTGTTTACATATTGCTATAAAAGAAGTCAAAGTATATCTTTGCAGATGATATAATAGTATACATAATCAACACCAAAAAATTCTACCAGGGAACTCCTACAGCTGATAAACACCTTCAGTAATATAGCAGGATACAATATTAACTGAAAAAAGTAGTAATCCTCTATAGAAATGACAATTGTGCTAAGAAGTCAGGTTAACAACACCCATCACAAAAGCCACAAATAACATAAAATGTTTTGGGGTAACTAATCAAGCAAGTGAAAGACTTGTATAATAAAATCTTCAAGTGTTTTAGGAAGAAAATTGAAGACGATATCAGAAGATGGGAAGAACTTCCATGCTCATTAATTAGTAGGATTAGTATAATAAAAATGTCCATCCTGCCAAAAATCAATGTACAGATTAAATGCAATCCCCATCAAAATTCCAATACAGTTAGTTCCTTACAGACTTTGAAAGAACAGCACTCCACTTCACATGGAAGAGCAAAAAAATATTTTTAAACAATCCAAAAAAATAAAAGAACTTATGGAGGCTTCCATCCCTGATTTCAAACTGTACTAAAGAGCTGTAGTAATAGAAACAATGTGGTATGGGCATAAAAAGAGACATGTTGATCAATGGAACTGAATTGAAGACCTAAACATAAATCTACACACCTATGGGCACTTGATTTTTTATAAAGAAGCCAGAAATATACAATGGAAAAATAGAAAGCATGTTCAAAAAATGGTGGTTGTCTTATTGAATGTCTGTTGTAGGAGGCCTCATGTTCATTCCCAGCTGCCCAGACCCTAAATAATCACACAGAAACTAAATTATTTAAATCACTGCTTGGCCAATCACTTAAGCGTATTGCTAGCTAGCTCATAACTATAATTAACCCATTTCCATTATTTTATGTTTTACTATGAGGCCCATTGCCTACCAGCAAGGTTCCAGCAGGCAACTTACATCTTTCCCCTCTGGGGGCTCCATGGTGTCTCTCTGATTCTGCCTACTCTCTCTATATATCTTTTCCAGACTGGCTATATTCTGTTATGCCATTGGCTGAAAGCAGCTTCTTTATTCATTAACCAATAAAATCAACACATATACATGAAAACTTCCCACACCACATGTCAGTATGTAGAGTCATATCTATCACCCTGCAGAAAACTCAAGTCCAAATGAATCAAAATCTTCAACAAAAAAAATGCACTGAACCCGATAGAAGAGAAAGTGAGGAATAGCTTTGAATGCATTGGCACAAGAGACAACTTCCTGAACTGAACACCAATCACCGAGGCACTAAGATCAACAATTAATAATAAGGACCTCATGAAACTGAAATGCTTCTGTAAGGCAAAGGACACCATTAATAGGACAAGACAGCAGCACACAGAATGGGAAAGTTCGTCACTAATTCGACATTCAACAGAAATCTGATTTCAAAAATAATTAAAGAAAGATGTAATGTAATGTAAAAGATGATAATGCTGTGGTTCACAGACACATAGAGGATAAGTAACAAGGATGGCTTAATGGAGGAGACTCAAAATTTTACCTGTGGGAGAAAATAGATCAGATTTTGTGGGTGGACTGGGGATGAGTGGCTTGAAAACAAAAGGGGTTAAGTAAATATTGGGAGAAATTACTCGAATTACAGAGCATTTGTGGGCAAGGTGAAAAACTAGTGAAATGGAAACTCCATGGAATCGAAGAGAATAACCCTAGCAAAGACTCCTGGTCATGGGGGACACAGAGCCTGAACCAGTCATCTTCTCTAACTATGCAAAGCCTCAAGTGGAGGGATTGGAAAACCAACTCAACTGGAAAATGTTGGCCCTACATACAGGTTATCCTGCCTGTTCTAGAACCTAAGCCTAGCATATTCCTCATCAGGGACCAAGCAGACTTCATCCAGCAACTGATGAGAGCAGATGCAGAGTCCTCCAGTTAAACATTAGGCAGATCTCAGGGAGTCCTGTGCAGGATAGGGACGAAAGAAAAAAGGAAACAAAGCGGTCAAGGACACCACAAGGACATGGGCCACCTGAGCAACTGGCAGGGCACCATGGGCTCAGAGAGATCAAGAAGCCTATAGTGGTCTGACCTAGGTCGTCTGCATGTGTGATAAGGCTAAGTAGCCTTAATTTTCTTATGGGGTTTCTAACAGTGAGAGTGGGGGTTGCCTCTGACAATTTTGCCTGCTTATGGGCCCCTTTCCCTCCTACTGGGCTGTGTCATCCAGCCTTGATTTGGTAGTATGTGCCTGTTCTTTTTTTATTATTAAAAAATTTCCACCTCCTCCCCTCCTCCCAATTCCCTC
>LOJH01014511.1:8056-24081 GCA_001685095.1 Ellobius talpinus
CCTTCGGAAGAGCAGGCAATGCTCTTAACCTCTGAGCCATCTCTCCAGCCCCAAAATTTTTAATAAATACCAACTGTGAAAGAAGCTGATTTACTATAATATCCAAGTGTACAGACCTTAGAAGAACCAATTACAAAGAATGTATCTACCTACCTGTAGCCAGAATCATAGTTTTAATTATATTTAACATGCAGACACAAAATTGTCAGTTTGCTTTTCCATATACTTAAGTATGCAAATACCCTGAAGCCAAACAAAGTTTACTGATTATCATTTTCATGGACTATTTTCCACATGCAGAAATAAATCAATGATTTGTATAGGTATAACAAACTTAAAATGATGTGTCCCAGTAAATTATTGGGAAAAGCTCAATTATTCCAAAATAAAACTAATACTGTCATGATTGGTATATTATTTAACATCTGAGTTCTTAAAGCAGTAATATTTATTCTATAAAACTTACATGACAAGTGTATTATAGAGGGATAAGGCAATGGATTTTTGACTTGCATTTGTACTTACAAAGAATTATGACATTTTACTGCATCTGTTGGATTAATGCCATTTAAATTTAGAATAATTTAAATTTAAAATAATAAAGATAGTGGAAAGCTAAATTCCATCTTTGGAAGACAGATGAGAGGCTAGAAATAAATTTTCTCCCAAAGCTTATCAGTTCTGTTTCAACTGATGTCAGCTTCTATGATCTCAGTACACACTGGACTGACATTATCTGTTTCTTCTGAAGACTAATTTTGTAAAAGCATAAAGTCGCAAGGAATAAAAATGAGACAGGCTGAGACTCTTCCAGGCAGAGTCAGCACATGTAAAACAGAGTCAAAACTCAGCACAGATTTTAATCACATCTTTTTTCCATATGAATTTTATTACAAAAAGTAACAAATATTTTTATAAAGTTATTATGGGCTAAGTTCTTCAGGAAAATCTATGCATGTTCCCATTTTGGTAACTATTCTATAAGAATATTTTTTACAAGTATGGATAATTATTCCAAAATCTACATTATTTCCACAATGCTGTACAAATAACATTAAGAAATTATTATTGAAATTGGAAATTTATTAAAAAATATAAAACGGTTTCCTGGGGTCTCCCCAAACTGGCAAATTACTCTGGATAAAGTTATAGAATGTATAATCTGATTGTTTAAACCAAGTTGATTACTAGACTTCCAACAATGAAAAGGTCAAGAGAGTCTTTTGCAAAGAAGTCAAAGGTGGTATCGTTCCTACAGACTAACAAACTGCACTGGGACACCTTTTACCCCACAGAAGCAGGCAGAGGCACAGCCATCAAACCACAGCCAAAATGTAAAGTCAGCCTGGGGGAGAAGAGGGCAAGAAGGCGACCATGAATATCTACAAGGTTTACGCTAATACAAAGTGATGCTTTCTAAGAGATTTCTCACGATCATTGTGAATTTTCACTCAAAAGAGGTTATAAAGCTACCCCAACAAGTCTCCTTTCCTTTGCTTCCAAAGTATGGGAGCTTATTTATGAAACTTTTTATCTACAAAAGTAATATTTGCTTTTGCAAAAGAAATGAAATAAAGGAAAAGGAAGGAAAAATTAAGTGCTTCAGAGAAAGAAAAAAAAATGAAAATATGAGATGCCAACCCTTCTCATTTTCCCTACTTTGCTTCTCTGGGGAAGAACCAATGTCAATTCCCCGGGCATATTTCAAAATATTTCTGTACTGTGTTGTTTTATATGCAAATAGATATTTTACACAAGTGTGTTCGTATTTTTTGCAGCTTTACACAATAATGTTCTGACTTAAAATAAATTCACTTGTTAGTGAAAACGAAATAAATTCACTTGTTAGTTTTCACCATTCTGTGGTATTTTGAGATTGATTTGGCTTAAATTACTTTGTTTTCCCAATAAAAATGAGCATAGAATGGGGACTCCTCAAGAGGTGAAGAAAAGGAGAGGCTGCTACCGGAGGGGCAAAGGAGAGGAGAGGCACCAAGCTGGGCAAGACGAACCAGTATGAGGAGCAGGGTCCCAAAAGCTGGTAAAACACAGCCCCTTTTCCTACCATCAGGAGTCCACAAGAGGACCAAGTCACATAACTGTAACTTATATGCAGAGTGTCTAGGTCAGTCCCATGCAGGTTCCCAGGTTGTCAGTTCAGTTTCTGTGAGCCCCTATGAGCCCAAGTTAGTTGATTCTGTGGGGTTTTGTGTATCCTTGACCCATCTGGCTCCTACAATCCTTTCTCCCCGTCTCCAGCAGGATTACCCAAGCTTTGGCTAATATTCGGTTGTGGGTCTGCATCTGTTTCCATCAGTAGCTAGACGAAGCCTCTCTGATGACAACTGGACTAGGCACCAATCTGGCCACAGGAGATGGCCAGTTCAGGCTACAGTATCCACTTTTGCTAGGAGTCTAAGCTGTGGTCGTCCTTGTAGATTCCTTGGAAAGTCCCTTGAGCCAGGGTTTTACCTGACCCCGAAATGCCCTTTTCATTTCCAGGGCTCTCCCCCTTTGTTCCCATACCCCAACCCGATGGCTCATCTTCTTAACCCAATCTGTCCTCAGTCCCTTCATGAAATCTCTTCTGTTTTCCCTTCCCAGGGAGATCTGGGCATCCATCTCTCCATGAATCCTCCTTGTTATCTAGTCTCTCTGGGTCTGTGGATTGCAGTGTAGTGATTTTTTGTTTTACAGGTAATATTCACTATGAGTGAGTAATACCTTGTTTATTATATTGGTCAGGGTTGCCTCACTCAGGATGTTTTCTTTCCTAGTTCCATCCACTTGCTTTCAAATTTCCTGGTGTCCTTATTAACAACTGTGAAATACTCCATTGCATAAATGTACCATATTTTTGTTACCCATTCTTTGGTTGAGGGGCATCTAGATTGTTTCCAGGTTACGGCTATTAGTAATAATGCTGCTATGAACAGAGTTGAGCAAGTGTCCCTGTAGTATGATTGAGCATCCTCTGGGTATACGCCCAAGAGTGCTATGGCTGGGTCTTGTGGTGAGCTGTCACTTGTGTTTTTGATCTTAATCATTTTGATAGGTGTAAGATCTCAGGGTCATTTTGATTTGCATGTCCCTAAGAGTTAAGAATGTCATATCCTTAAGTGTTTCTCTGTCATTTGTTGGGAATTCTCTGTTTAGATCTGTACCCCATTTTTCAATTGGATTATTTGGTTTGTTATTATCTAGTTTCTTGTGTTCATTATATATTTTGGATATTAGACCTTTATTAGATGTGGGGATGGTGAAGATCTTTTCCCATTCTGTGGGCTACTGCTTTGTCCTATTGAAGGTGTCCTTTGCCTTACAAAAGCTTTTCAGTTTCATGAGGCCCCATTTATTAATTGTTGATCTTAGTGCCTGTGTTGTGGGTATTCTGTTCAGGAAGCTGTCTCTTGTGCCAATGTTTCAAGGCTACTCCCCACTTTCTCTTCTGTCAGGTTCCGTGTATCTGGTTTTATGTTGAAGTCTTCGATCTACTTGTACTTGAGTTTTGTGCAGAGTGATAAATATGAATCTACTTGCATTTTGCTACATGCAGACATTCAGTTTGAACAGCACCATTTGTTAAAGATACTTTCTTTTTCCACTATGTATTTCTGACCTCTTTATCAAAAAAAGGCAGTTTATATGTGTGTGGATTTATGACTGGGCCTTCATTTCAATTCCATTGAATTGTAATGTCTATTTTTATGCCAATAACATATGAGTTTTACTATTATAGCTCTTAGCACAATGTGAAATCAGGGGTGGTGAGACCTCCAGCAGTTCTTTTATTGTTCAGGATTGTTCTAGCTATCATGGGATGTTTTTTGAGTGTGTGTTCCTATATGAAGTTGAGAATTGCACTTTCAAGGCCTGTAAGAATTGTGTTAACATTTTGATGGGAACTGTGCTGAATCTGTAGACTGTTTTTGGTAGGATGGCCATTTTACTGTTACTCCTACTGATCATTGAGCATGGGCGATCTTTCCATCTTCTCATAACTTCTTCTATTTCTTATTTCAAATACATAAATAATTTTATCATTCAAGTCTCTCATTTGCTTGGTTAGAGTTACCCCAAGATATTTTATATTATTTGAGGTTATTGTGAAGGGTGTTGATTCCATGATTTCTTTCTCAGCTCATTTGTCATTTGTATATAGGAGGGATACTTGTTTATTTGATACATTATATATTTTCTACTTATATCCAATGATGCCACTATACCCCATAACTACATTCAATTACTATGTCAACTATAAGTAAACACAATAGTAAATATTTTAAAATTTACCCCAAATTTCCTTAATTTCTAGAATTCGTGATGATGTCTTGAAGTAGTGACCTATTATTTTACATGACTGATTTCCCGAAAATTATTGACAATGCTGAGGCCATAAGGCATCTCTCACATAAACCAACCAATTGCTTAGAAAAGAATCAGGTATTCATAGAAAAAAATCTCCAAGAAATACAGCTATTATAACAATGCTTCCATATATTTTAAGGGGTAAATGATAAAATAACAGAAATTGACTTTAACAAAGAAGCAGAGAATCTGCCACTAGTTTAAAATGAAAACAAAAATTCTTAAATGTGAACACCAATTCCAAGAAACTATTAAAGTAGGATTAACTATAAAAATTGAAAAGCAGTCATGCTTTTGAAATCCAGCAAAACTCAATGCTTACTCAGTGCTGTTATTCTTTCAAATGTCAAATTAGTTGATTTCTAAAGGCTAAATACCAATTTAAAATGCTTCTAATAATTTTATTTCTCTAAAAATTTATTGTGATGCCAAGCAAATGTTTTCAAATAAATAAGTTTTTCATACTTTGAAATTATTACACATTGATAAGGACTCAAAAGCAAAGTTCTAACTTAAAGTATGTGTTCAGCAAGGAGAAAATGCCAATGGAGTGTAACTTAGAAATCAGTGGACAGGCAACACTGCCTAAAGGAATTCAGATCACATGAGCAAACTGAACTTGAGGAAACTTAGATTTTAATTATCACGTTTCCGCATGCATTCCAGGGATGAAATTTCCATGACGTGTTGACATGAGAATGTAATTACTGTGGGAAAATGAAGAAGGCCTTTCTTCTACCCAATTTAAGAAGAAAATGCCCCATCTAGTGTCATACATAGATAGCATAGTCAGGCTTGGCAGGTTTCCCTTAAACCTGATTCCAGACCCAACATCAGAGCAATATACATAGAGGTAACACATGTTAGTCTGATGGTGGTCAGCCACCTTGCTTCATGTTCCTGGCTGCAAGCACTCATTTAATGGGGTGTTTTTTTTCTCTCTCTCTCCTTCCCTCTCTTCTTCCCTCCTTTCCTTCCCTTCCTTTCTCTTGACTTTCTAACCTCATAGTAGCAAATGTGCAGACTGAGAAAACTGAACTCTAAGCACCTAAGGCCTACGACAGCGGCAGGCGCCTCATTCCGTGTTCACTCCCCCTCACACAGACACTATGCACAACAGGGCATACGGACAACTAAGAAGTGAAGCAGTGCCAAGGGTGTCACTGTGGAGACTTCACAGCCATGGCTGAAAGGGAAAGCCTGTGGCGACACTGCATAGCCATTTAACTGCCGGGTTAAGTTTGCGGAGCGATCCAGCATGCAATGCAGCGATTAGAAGCAGCACAGGCTTTAACGTCCACCGTCATGAAGGAGCTGAGACTAGTGAATAATTTACTACTGTCATTAACCTGACTGGGCTGGATCATTTTCAGAAGCTGGAAACTCTGCTAAGGTTAAAAACTCTTATAACATGAATAGATGTCCATTAGAGATCATGTTCAAACCAGCAGTTTCACTTTGGTAGGTGTCTTATCTGACAGAAAGTAGTATTGGTTTGACTCTAAGTAACCCAGTCCCTTCAGGAAACTGGGTGTAGTTTTAATAAAATGGGACTCATAAGTTTTTATTACATTTATAATGAATGCTTTTCAGTTTTATAGGCTCTTTGAGGGAGCAATTTAGTTTCTCTATTAAAACATGACTCTATATCTTCCGTTACTCTCAGGTTGAAATTTTACATTGCTATCACTCCAAATATAAATGAGGATATTGAAATTTTAATAAAGATATAGAATTATTTTTACTGGCATGTGTGGGATATTTTACAAATAGAGGGGAAAGATGATTAAAATCTCTTCCTAGGGTGGTCATTTCTATCTTTCCATCACACAAAGCTGACCAATGGTTATAGCACGATATACACATGCTTAGGTATTAATAAAGTGAGCTTCATGATATTGTCTCTTTGTAGAATAAAATATTTTAAATGTCTTCTTGGTGTGATATAGAAGTAATATCAGTATTTAACCAGATGTTTAGCCAGTGTCTTTTTTGTAACCTAGGAGCCAAGGAAGGAGAAAAAAAACTGTTCTCAAGAGAAGAAAGAAGACATTTCACCTAGAAGCCAAGGCTTACCAGGAGTTCTCCAAACTGATGAACGTGTTCTACGAAAATACCGTACCGCTCTGTGTCTGTGCATTATCTTTCAGTAAGACAGCTCAGATCCTGCTCTGTCTAAATTTCAAAACAATTATTTTCTTTCCTTTTTTAAAGATGTTTTTATTAAACCTTTTTTATTTTATTTTTACTATTTTTTTTTTGGTTTTGCAGGACATGGTTTCTTTATATAGCCCTGGATGACCTAGAACTTGCTCTGTAGACCAGGCTGGCCTCAAACTCAAAGAGATCTGCCTGTCTCTGCCTCTGGAGTACTGCATCACCACCACCTGGCCTTTTTTCTTTTATTCAAAGTATATTAATAATTAGAAGAAGAAGAATGATTTTTCTGATTATGGCTTCCCCTCCCCCAACTACTATGATCCCCTCCACCTCCCTTTCCATCAGGATCCACACCCTTATGTCTCCTTAGAGAACAAACACCTATCTAAGAAATAATAATAAAATATAAACATAAAAACAAACCAGAGTAAGACAAAACAAATACACAACAAGAAGAAAAAGATACAAAGAAAAGCACAAGAAACACAAATAGAAACAAACACAAGCACATGCACACAGCACAGGATTTAGAGTACACGTCTTAGCTAGTCTTTTAAAAGCATTGAAGGAAACTCCAGTGTTATAATCATGTTTAGAAGGCGAACCACACACAATGCTTTAAACAGATAGTCAAAGCATTCATATATCCTAAGTATAATAAAAATCAATTCATTATCACCAAGTGACATTCGGTTATCAGAGCCTCATGCAATTGCTTCAGTTTAAAGAAAACAGCAATTCATGTATTTTTGCAAGAATTATTATATACCTGTCATGACTTAAAGGTATCCCTCTAAACTTGCTATGGTGAAAGCCCTCAATTCAATATTATTCGGAAGTGGGACTTTGAGGATATGACAAGACACTGAGAGCTTCCCTCTCTGAAATGGGATTGCTGCATTTTAAAGGTGGCCCCAGGGAGTGTGGTGCCCTTCCACAACTATAGACAGAGTGAGAAGTCAAGAGTCAGGAGAGGACCGTCACCAGGCATCCACTCTGCCAGTGTCTTGGTCTTGATTTCATGCTGCTTCTGAAGAAGCCCCCACCCTAAGGACTTCGGTTATGGCAGCACAGAGACACTAACCTCTCACAAGAAAAGCAGATTCACATCTCAACAAGGAGAATTTTCATCCAATAGCATGTTACTAGAGTTATGGCTAACATGAAGTTTCTAGTCTAAAGAAGATTCACCATCAAGACACACTTATGAGCCAGAGGAAGCACTTTGATATTATTATATTATGTCCTTTGATATTCAGTTATTAATTCCTGTGACCCCCCCACTTCTGTAGAAAAAGTCTGTGTATGTCAAGTCTGTTGATAGACAGCCAATGTGTTGTGAAGGGGGCTTTCACTGAAGCGCTGGACCCAGAGTCCACCAGAACAAAGTCTATGCCAAGTTTCAAGAATCAGAATTAACTGCACTTGCCGTGGCTCGCAGTCTATCATCTAAGCTGCTCTACGCCACGAAGCCCGACGGGGCAAAGATGAGCGTCCTCACTGTCAGCCTCACTCCTGTACCCAGGCAGCGATTCAAGTGCCTCCACTTTGTTCTAGGTCGCTGTACTCTAATGATCTACAGTAAAGAGGATATGTAGAAATGACTCTTCACAGAGACTAGCTGAAACAGTGCTAAAAGATGACATCAAAGGGAAACATTACCTGAGCAAGAAGGGAGTTTGGGGAATGGACTACTTCTCATTAGGAATGGGATAAAGGGATAATAAAGCAATTTTACTCTATGAACTCGGGCTGACCCAATACTGATTGGTTAGTAGAGCAGACAAAAAGATAAGTGCACATGGGATGTTGTGAACCTGCAGAAAGATAGCCTCCTGAAATCCATGTTGTAACATGGAGGATAAAAACCAAGCAAGAAAAGAGAGAAAGCCACAGGTGTCTGCCATATTGGAAAGGTACGGCAGTGCAGACACCTGGAGCGCTGCTCTTGCAGCTCAGACTATAAACACAGACCGAATCTAGCCTCCTTTATCAGGCCACTTGCCACCTGGGAAAGCAGAAGTGAGAGCTAGAACCTACTGAGCTAGGACTAGCCATTCAAATGCTAATCCCAGAAAATAGGAAAGAACTGGTGTGCAAAAGAGCATGGTTTTTTTCATTTGAGATAAATTCGATTTTTGAAAAAACTGTTTCCACAGAAAGGATCCTATAACTAAGCAAGGCATTTTACTTTTTTCACTACATTCAGCCGGTGAATATTTATGAAACACAAACTATGTCACAGCCACTGTTTTGGGTACTGGGAACCAACTGTAAACAAAACAGATATGAACACTGCTCTTGTGGGGGCTTCATTATAATATAAAAGATGAGAATAAATAAACAAGTAAATACACAATGCCTTAAAAAAGCCAGAGGTGCTTTGAAGAAAATAAAAAAGGCAGGAAGGATACAATTATTGGGGAAAACATTATTTAAATAAGAGCTACAAAATACAAAGTAAATGCTTCAATTTTTTTAAGATAAATGTTTGAGGAAAAGTACATAGGACTTTATTTTTTTAAAAAAAAATTTTTTAAAGACAGGGTTCCTCTGTAGCTTTGGAGCCTGTCCTGGAACTAGCTTTGTAGAGCAGGCTGGCCTCGAATTTACAGAGATCCTCCTGTCTCTGCCTCCCAAGTGCTGGGATTAAAGGCATGTACCACCACTGCCCGGCTAAAAAATCATTTTTAATTAAATCTAGTGGAGAAAATAAACTCATGGAATTAGACTATGCCATTTAGCCTGTCTGTACTTCAGCCAGACATTTGGTAAAACATTTTACTCTGGTTTCCTCTCTCATGTTCTCTGAAATGAGAGATAGAAGTTTGATACAAAAAAATTAATATTAGTACGCAGTATAAACTGTGGAGAAACAATCTAACATGACAAACAATATCTTGAAATACTTGAGAAAACGAGAAACCTAGTACATTCCTGGGATGATCTCCATGTCCTGAGACCTTCATGATGGCTATGCTCACTCGGAAGACCTGAGTCAGGAGGAAGCTAAAATGGCGACTTTAGCAGCCCAAAAGATCTCCCTGTGGAACAGCAAGCAGACCTGCCTCAGACCAGCCACGCTCTTGAAGTCAAAGCAGCACAAAGTACACTCAGAAGGAAAATAAATCTCACTTGAGAAAGATCATCTGTCACCTCTTATAGCATCTGCATTTAAAACACGGTGCTAAAATAATACCATTTCTCTAGTGGATGAGAAATTATCATGTCCTGGCCAAGAATTTTTCAATGACTTGAGACAGATCCTGCTGTGAGTAGCTCTGAAAATTATTTCAAAGCCCACAGTGCTCACTGACGCAAGTGTCTCATGAGAGCTTCTACCTTTAAAATGCAATTTGCAATTCCCTTCTGATAAAAATAAATTGCAATATGAAGTGTAAGGCATAAAACAATAATCTCATTTTTTAGTTTATAATAAGCCCCAGAGCACACAGTCAACTCTGCACTACAGCTCACATGAGAATACATCTGATTAAAGTCAGAAATTCTGCACAACTTTTATGGATGCTATATATTCGATTATCCTTACTTACTGATGATGTAATATCTATTAATACTAAAATACCTTTATAAGATATATTATAAAATAGTATTTGAATAATGAACATTCGATGCATCTATATTATTGCCAATAATCTATACTATTTTCATTGTTCAGATTCTAAGTAAGATTTTAGCAAACAGCTATATGCTTGAGGGACCCCAGGTAACCGCAATGTTGATGCTTCCACAGCATCATTTGGTCTTCAGCACGGACTGTGTGTTGCTCTCCCCATCTCAAGGAGAGGACTACAGCACTGGGAAATCTGCACTGAACGCCAAGATCACAGTGGAAGCGCCTACATTCAGATCCCCAAACCCTAGGATGAACTGCTAGAGCTGCTTCAGGAGAAAACCAGACTATGTCAGAATCATATAAACTGATGGTATTTTCTATATAAATAAAATTACAGTTATTATTTTAATTCCTTCCCTAGACCTGATTGTTAACAATAATACGGAAAAATAGCACCTCGTGTTTAATTGTTTTATGGAGTATGGATCAGAAAATTCAGTGACATTTGAAATTTAATTGCAGAAATAATAAAAATCTACATGTTGCAGGTTTTGGTACAATAAAAATAATTGAAAAAGTAAAAACTAAAACTGGGTGTGAAAAGCCTAATTTAATTCTATTTTTTTTCCACTCTAAACTGTGTGACTACTACTGCCTTTCAAAAAGACACCTGGCAGTGTTCTGAAATGAGAAATAAAAAAATTTAAAAAAATCCCCTAAGACGAAAGGGAAGGTGTATGAAAGGAGATTTGAGTCAGACATTTATTAAACAGAAGAATCCTGAGCACCTCTGCAAGCCAGGAACCAGATGAGGAGGAAAAGCAAAAAGATTAAAGTGAAGTTCTTATCTCTGAAGAAGTCCTAAAGACATAGAAGAGCAGCCATAAAAACAAACAGCCACAGCGAGCTATTAAGTGGTACCTATAAAATATGAGCATGTAAGGACAGAAGCCTTCAGTGGAACTTCTGAGTAAAAGCCCTAATGGCTTGTTTAGGAAACAGTTTTAATTTTTAAAAAGCCTGTTAGGCCACTCTTGTTTTCTCCCAGTCTCTGTGGATGAATACCGAGGGTCCTCCAAACCTAGTATGGCTGTGCCTTGCCCACGCTTGCACTGGGCAGGATGCTGGCATGCAAACCTGTGAGCATGAACTGTAGCATCAGATTTTTCCTGCATGGTGTTCTTCCATTATCAATATCTTCACATTCTTACTAAGGAGGGGCGGAGGGAGGGAGGGAGGAGGGGGGTAGGGAAGGAAAAAGAGAGATAGAGAGATACTGAAAAATTTCCAACCCTCCAAACTGAAATAACCAAGCATCTCCATCATTGCTTAAAAAAAAAAAAGGCTTTCATTGTCTTGGTTGCCATTTTCACCTTGTATGTGGGCAGATCTGGAGACCTGGCTAAGTCTGGTGTGATTATATTGTAGGAAGAATGGAATATTTTCATAAATTAATCAGACCTTATACAGTGCCTTCTTCCTACTTCTACAGTTAGAAATACTAGGAGCTGGGAAATGAACTAAAAACTGTCTCACAGTTGTAGAGGCTGTGGGTCCAACAGTAGGGTGCCATCACTTGATACCAGGCAAGACCCGTCCTGCTCAGTCCTGACTTGGGAGAAGAGGGTCAAGAAGAGGAAAAGCCTGCATCCTCACATGGCAAAAGGCAGAAGGTCCCAACAAAGCTCAGGCCACGCTGCTTTGAAGATCACTCATGCCACTCACATGGACCAGCCTGACATGGTAGTCTCCTCTTCCCACTATTCGCCGGCAGTCACGGCGCACAGCACACGAGTGCAGCCCCTCAAAGTGCGTTCACTTGTGTGGCACTACTTCCTGCAGGGATGCTGTGCTTGCCATAGCCATGCACACAATTTCTCTCTGAGCTTGTGGCAGCTCATGAGTCCCACTGAAGACTATGGGATATTATAGGCCAAAGGTCTAATCACACAGCCTATTGTTTTCCTGTCTTTTGTTTTTACCGTCTTTAATTTACAAAAAAATTCACAAGCTATTTCAGTATACACACATGCAGAAACACACACACACACAGACCCACACACACATACACACACACACGCACGCCATTAAGTAGTAAGTAACAAAAAGCGCAGAAGCTTTGCACACAGCAGGAAAGCTAATCAGAGGCTGTAGGCAACTTCATTTCTTGTCTGTGCTACAGTTGCTCTGGGGCTGGGTGGACTTCTACACCAGAGCTGCACCAAGGAGCCCCAGAAACAAGGCAAAGTTGAGGATGAGGGGGGCCTTATTTGATTCACACTGGGAATGAGGCTGGCTTGGGATGAGGACATTTGTTACCCACTTGCATTAAGTGCTATTACATAATCAACATGGTCCAAGTGGCAGGAAGCCTCAGCTCTCTGTGCTAGTCCAATCAGTACATGCCAGGGCTGCGTGTAAGGGCTGCATGTACAGACAAACTGGCCACAGCATGCAGTATCTCAAGCTCCAAAGACAGCCCAGCCACACAAAATACACCTTCCCAGAGATACCCCCACTTGCTTTAAGTCTCCGTCAAATATCATCTTATTCATAGACAATGGTGGGGTTGGGAGAAAATTAAATCTGCACATTCCTCCAGACATCACTATGAGCAAACACTAAGGGTTTCTGGCGCATCCATCTTAGAACACCAGATGCCGCTTGCTTTAAATTAAGCCTGTCTCATCCCCATCCACCCAGTGAAAACCGAGCATGCTCTTTTAATATCCCCCTTAGCTTTGCAGATCAAAGCTACTGAAGTCCAGGCTTGCTAGGCAATTTTATAGCCTTGCTATTAGATCCACAAGATCAGCATCCAAACTGCATTATGCCCCTTCTGGGGTACACTGACTCGTAAGTCGACTCTGATCTGATGTTTTTAGAGGGAGAATATAGCTCACTCTCATCTGCTAAGCAAGAGAACAATAAAATTGTACAGAATAAAAGCATGACAGACAATGAGGCTCACTGAGATTATTTTTCCTTAGCTCTTGTTACTCTGAGGCTCCAGATGAGCACAACAAGCAAATGCTGTAAATGAGTACATGAAAGAACACCAGCAATTACCACTCAACCATGCTTACATTGTGCCTGAATAAAAAAAATCATTTTTATTTAAGAAATACTGTATTATTTTTAAGATCCAATGATTTAACATTGGTGTTCCCTCTTTCTTCTTTGGGAGATGCTACTTGAGGTGACTATCTCTACAGAGCCCCTTTTTCTGCGTGTCCCCCATTCAACCTCCTTTAGGATGAGTTCTCTAAAATCTCCATGAGGCTGCATCCCTGCCCTGGCTTGAAGTGAACTTTAAGCATCATTACCAATACTTAGAGGGGATATTGAGTGTGAGCAAAGTAACTTGGACTATGGTGCTGGTCTGCCCCCAGTTAAATAGCTCAGCCTATAACAAGGCAGGCTACGGGACCCAGTTTACTCATAGTGACCAACGGATTTCACGGGCTCCTAAGACCTGAAACAGCAGACACAGTTCACACAGTGCTGTTTCTGTTGCAAAGAAAGAGCTTGATTAACACTGTTATACTGGCTTCTAAGTCAGCCATTGTCACTACCATAATGCAAAGATGTCTTTCAAGATATAAAAATAACATTATCTTCTCCCTGTTGCTCCCAGGTCAGAAGACCCCTCAACACACTATCGAGTACCAGCCTCCAAGACTCTATCCTTTCATTTTCTCCTTCTTTATGGGAAAGCAACAGCTTCAGTATCCAATGTAAGGTTTCACATTACTCAAAGATGTTCAAAGCATCTATGGTGACCTCACTGAACGCTCTCGGACTACAGCAAGAATCTCAGGAAGGGAGAGAAATAGGAGAAATTCACTGATAGCATCTTATTTGATACTTTAATAGGGCAAGTAATGGAAATGATGAAAGTAAGAAAGATTTTTTTGTCTTTAACAAGCAGGGCTTGTTATTGGTTAGAGTTCCAAAAATCAAAGCCAGCCTTTAATTAATAAGCACTCTGATACTTACTCAGATGATTGTGCTCTGGCCCAGAGAACTGACATTTTACTGGCAGGTTATGAAATGTTTGTTAAAGCTATGAAGTCTAATTACATAAGCCTTCTTTCAGAGGCTCACAAAGGGTGGAGAAGAGCTGGAAAATCTACCAAAGGGAGAGATCTGAAAGCAAGGAAGAGTGGGATTGGATGAATGGTACACAAGTGAGGGGTTAGGTCACACAAGAGGGGAGTGAGCACAGAACACAGGAAACAATAGGAAGATGCTCTAATGCTACCCTTTGGGTCTCTGTAGAGAATGGCATTAACATATTTACTCAGCTTTCTTCAATGGGGCTGGCGAGAGCTGAAGCTTCACAGTTGCTAATATGTTATCATTACTCAAATAATTAGAAACAATAGATTTTTTTTTAATTAGCTATCTCAAAGCAAGCACCATTATAATCATCTCATTATCCTTGGAGGCAGCTTATGTGCAAATGCCTGAAACATTCACTACATTACTTCCGTGGGTGCTGGCTTCATGTTTATAATTTAAGATCATTTATGACAATATAGTGATGAAACCAGAAAAGTACAATCTATTATCTCTTCAGAAACCTGAAAGCAATTTTCATTAATTAAATTTATATTAAAAAATAAATAGGTGATTTCAGCTAAGGAAAGTGGCAAAACTAGTATTAATTTTCAATTTATTCACCTACAAAGCCTAAACTATTTCTTTTAAAACCAATCATTTACATATATTCAATCAACAAGATTGCTTAGATAGATAAATAATTACCACTTTTCTCGAGAGAAGATGCCCCCCGCTCCTGCTAGAACACAGTTAACTCAGCCTGTAAGATAAAATGTCTTCTTCAAACACATGGTTGATTAAATGAGTCTCTAAAGAGTATATCCACCTAATTAACAATTTGCAGCAGTTTTTTTAGCTATAAAATAACCTCTTTGGTACATGTCATGGTGTGACCTGCTTCAACATCAAAAGCTGGCCTCTTAGCAAGTGAGAGGGGCACATACAGATGGAGCTGAGGGTTTGTACCAGGAAAATCAAAGGACCCAAGGCTCTGAAGCTCTAGGCCCCACCCTGCCATCTAGGAGTATGGAAGATTATCAAAGAGAAACGGAAATGGAAGGATGCTGTCCATGAAGCTTTACTCCTCAGTCTACGTGTTCAAATCACATCAGGTGAAACCAAACAGAAGTTATATTAGGCAGCCATGAAATACAGTAAGTGCAATCGAAAGCATTTCCAGCAAATATAAAACAAAACACAGAGGACCTAGACATAACTGAAAATGAAGAGGATGAAATCATAACAAGGAGTAAGGATGTAAATACAGATTTAAATTGATTTTTTTAGCAGATTGTTGGTAGTACAAGTGATGATGAGGTGAATGGAGAAAAAGAGATGACAAAGAAAAACAGAGAAAGAAGCTTGGAAGAGAAAATGGAAATAAGCACATAAGAAGCGAAGTAAAAACAGAGTAGCAGAGAGATAGTGGCAAGCATGGGGAAGCCAAGTCAGAGAGCATATGAAGACAATGCTAGTCACTAATGTAAATCTTATAAAGGCCTGCCAGGAGAGAAGGAGGTACAGGCCAGTGGAAACAATACTGACCATCGCAGAAGCAGCCATTTCAGTAGAGTGCCCAGCGCAGAGGCCAAGCAACACAGAAGAAGGTGAGCGTGGACAGGCAGCTCCAATAGGTGCCTCCCTTCCTTGTAAAAATGCTGATGGTTGTTGGTTGTTTCACTCTTTTGGCTCTTTACTCTTTATTCTTTGGGGGCCCGCCACCCAGCTCCCAAATAAATCACACATGAAGTCATTCTTTCTTTGAAATGCCTGGCCTTAGCTTGGCTTGTTTCTAGCCAGCTTTTTCTTAACTTAAAATAATCCAGGTACCTTTTCCTCCGGGATTTTACCTTTC